>JBBJLS010055932.1:0-13145 GCA_037577275.1 Bryconaethiops microstoma
CATACTATTATGTAATTATTGTGAAAGCAGTTGAAATCATACTGAAACCCACTGTACATATAAAATCTCTCTCTCACTCTCTATTTGTATGTGTGCGTGTGTGTGTGTGTGTCTGTGCATATATATGTATAAAGAAAGAGAGAGAGCGAGAAATGGTCATGTGCAAAACTTTGTGCACTTTACCCACAGTTACCTGTAGTTATTTTCCAGAAACACACACTCACACACACACACAAACACACAGAGTAGTCCAAGCTCCTCATATCTCATACAGTTAAAGCTCTGCTCTGCAAATCCAGTGTAACAGCAAGACAAACAAAATTCACTTTCTCTCCGTCCAGTACTTTGTCATGACTGATGTGGTTCTGTTCTGTATAGCTGAGGCTTACACTCCCACCAACACCCCGCACACACACACACACACGGACGGACACACACACACAAACACACACACACACACCACCCAGACATTGTTGCCTTTCATTATCACTGGAAGCAGCCGCCACTCACGTCACAACCTCCCTGCAGAATAGTCCTGTTTATAAACACATAACTGGGGCTCCTTCTGCATCTCAGATACACACACACAGACATACACACATACATTTATACACACACGCATACATCTATAAACACACACATATACACACTTACATACATACATACACACACACACACCGCACAGAGAGCAAAGCCACGACACGCGTCTGTAGAAAGACGTGACTCAGCATGTCAATCAGACAGAGAACGCGTTCCACACCCACTAGTGTTCCGTTCCACTTCAAACAGAAGGCTGGATCTGAGGCAGTGTTTAAGGTGGAACGGAACACTAGTCAGAGTAAGACACAGTGGAGCTGTCCAGCTGCTGCCAAAAGAGAACATGAGAACTGGAACTACTCACATTTTGGAGAGTCTGAACGCCATGGCAGGTCTGGGTGTAGGTCTGCTGCACGTGCTGAGTGTGTTTGTGTGTGTGTGTGTGTGTGTGTGGAGTCTGTAGTGGAAGACTATGAGCTGCACTGTGGCGCGTGCACGCTGGCTCTCAGGTTTGGCTGCTTCATTCAGACTCGTCACAATAGAACAACACCGTGTCAGCAGGCTGTGATGTAACACGCGCATCACACTGGCGCGCGGCACCAACCAAACACACATGCGCGGGGGTGGTGGTGGTGGTGGTGGTGGTGGGAGAAGGCCAAATGGAGGGGGCTTTTTTTATTTAAAGGATGCACAAAAAATCAGATTCAGGTGTTTTTGTTTTACTTTGCCAAAAACAAGCTGTATGAGGGAATTTCTCTCAACGCACGCGCCAGCACGATGATGCTTTCTTCACAGAAAGTCATTTCCACTTGGACAATATTGTATTCCATCAACACAAGAATTGCTATCATTTCATTGCCATTAAATGTGCTGATGTATATTTTAGAGTATATCTATATATCTATATTTTATTTTATTTTTTATTTTTTGCCATACCCCTCTTGTATGTGTGTGTGTGTGGGGGGGGGGGGGGGTTGGGCATGTGTGTGTGTTGTTTGGTTTGGAGACGAACAGACAGATTTGCATTGGGAGTGACGAGGATGGACAGGATCAAGAATGAGTTTATTAGAGGGACAGCTCGAGCTGCACCTTTTGGAGGAAAAGAGAGGAGAGATTGTGTTAGTTTGGACATGTGCTGAGGACAGACTCTGTATGTTGGGAGGAGGATGGTGAGGAGAGACTGAGTTTGCAGGGGGGAGAAGGATGCTGAGGAGAGACTGGTGTGGGAGTGGAAGATGTGCAGGACAGAACTGTTGGTGTGAGAGTGGAAGATGTGCAGGACAGAAGGAAATGGAGACAGCTGACACACTATGGAGACCCCTAATCGGGAACAGAAGTAGAAGAAGAGAGAAGTTTAATTACTTGTACTTAAGTTGAATTACTTGTACTTCATCTAACCTAATCTAATTTATTGTGTCGTTTCTGCCTCCACTGCGCTACACTACTAAGCTAATTTGAAATAACAGGCCTATTGTAAATTCAGATATATAATAATGAGTAATTAAATCTAATCTAATTTTGTGTACATTTGGATCAAGTTCAGTGCTTTGTCTGTGTTCTTTTCTATAAGTAATGAATCCTCTCCTTTTCGAGTTTTTAGGTTAATGCACTGCTACTTATTGGTAAACTGGTAAACCAGCACTCTCCTATCTGAGCAAACAAATAGTTAAACACAGGCTTACTTACAGCACTCATCCACCCCATCAACACCTCATTCATTTTCATCAGGAGATCAAAGTGAAGACATCAGGGTGTCTCCAGGCAACCTCACTGTGACTAAATTGGGGGAAATTGAAAATAATGCTTATGGTTCAAAATAATGTAACAAACTTTAATTAAAGTAAGCAGTAGTATGGCAATAATATACTGAAATCTACTTAAGTTGTCCAAAAGAAGCATATAAAAGCACAGCTACATGCATATAAGATATATTTATTCTGTTTAATTACAATCTAAATACAATTACATTCCTTGAAAAACAACATATTTAGTACATATTAAAGTATGTATCAATTGTAAGCTTTAAAGTAATGTACTTGTTCACTACATTTTTCTTTCCCAAGGGAAGGTAAATTCATATATGGCTATAAACAAACAAATTGTAAAGAAAAAGAAAAAAAGCACTCATCAAATGAAAAATACTTTATAGGAAAGCCCCCTTGTGGCACAGGGGCCCTGAGCAACTGCTTATATCTCTTAAAGCAAAAAGAAGGCACAAAAGCACTTCTTTCACATCACCACTACCTCAAATCCGTTATATCAGATCTGTGCAGACTGTAATAAAAAATAATAAAACATACCTACCAACACGTAACACAAAAAGAGTCTATAGGGCCAAAAGGAGTCTATAGGGAACACAAAAAGAGTCTGTTTGGCAGAAGCTGAGCCTTGACTCCTCAGTTCATATGAAATCCACAGCCAATCTGCCACCCCTCATTCTGCTCACCTTGGTACAATCCAAAACTGAAGAGCACCATTGGCTCCTTTGGTCTCCATGGAAACTGGAGGAGAGGCTGCAGCGCATAAGCTCAACCTCCTCTTTCCACAGATGGAATGAATGGACCAAGACTAAGGGAGCCATTTAAAAGCCATCAGGCAGGAAGCTGTAGTGGTGCAGAGCGCCCCCTACCGATGTTCCACTCTGTAAAAAACGTCCTGGGATCCACGTGATGTTTTGGGGAAGGAAAAGGCTTTGATGGGCAATTTACATTATGTGGATGAGGTGAAATACTGGTGGGTCAAACATGCTGTCTGATGTCTCAGACACTGTTTTACTGAAAGACTTTGGTTTAAAATGTATTTTTACAAATATATTAAAGGCATAGAGGTCAAAACAGGGGTGCTGTAAGATCAATATTACATAAAACAGTCATAAGACATGGAGGTTCATTGCTGGTTCTGGATCCTGCCCCTTCACTACAGCTTCATTTTAAAATAAGACAAGATACATGACTGTTCTTTTTTATTTTTTGTTTTCACTTTAGTGTACTTTAGATTTCACCACCCAAAAACATAATCTTCATCCACACTAACACACTAATAAAAAAACACACTCAAACACACACATAGCACCAGGTCACTCGGTCCTGTGGGCAGAAATAAAGTGGAAGCAGACTAAAAGTGCTAAAAGGAGCTGTGATAGAGGACAGAGGCAATAGTGGGAGCCGTGCAGATTTAAGCTCATTAGGCAGTTTTGAGTGTGTTATTACAGCGTGAAGGAGCTGGTTTTGACCTCTCGGGCCTCCTAATGAAACACTCCACTGTGCAGTGCAGCCACTCGTCCATTAAAACCTGAAAACCAGCATTGATTCTGGCAGGAAACATCCCAGAGTAACCGTCAAGAACAACAAGGGGAATCTCTCTCTCTCTCTTTTGTGTGTGTGTGTGTCTCTCTCTCTCATATATATATATATATATATATGGGATGTCGAATTAACGTGTTAATTTTGATCAATTAATCACAGAAAAAATAATGCGTTAAAAATGAACGCTGATTAATCGCACCACATGACTTTAACCCAGTCTGGTGTTTTGCCGAAACATGCTACTCATCGATATGTGCTCCCATGCCCTTCTGCGCCTGTGCAGTTCCACAGTCTTGGGATTCTGTGCTACCTATGGTTCTATGCAAATTTTCCCATTATGACATCACAATGGGGGGGGCGTCCAAATGGATTGTAGAAGCAAATGATTCCTGACACCAAAATCTTTCAATTAATTCACAGAAAATGGATGGATGTTTTTTTCGTGCTTGGAGTGCACAGCCTCGGGCGCCAGAGTCAGCCCCAAGACGGCTAAAGGCTCTAACGCTGGCCCCACAGCAGCCCCGGTTCCTGTGGCTCTTGTCCCTGATGCCCTGGTTCCTGTGGCTCCTGTCCCTGAGGCCCCGGTTCCTGTGGCTCCTGTGCCTGAGTCCCCGGTTCCCACCATGGCCCCTGCTCCTGAGTCCCCGGTTCCCACCATGGCCCCTGCTCCTGAGGCCCTGGTTCCCTCCTTGGCCCCTGCTCCTGAGGCCCTGGTTCCCTCCATGGCCCCTGCTCCTGAGGCCCTGGTTCCCTCCATGGCCCCTGCTCCTGAGGCCCCGGTTCCCGCCGTGGCTCCTGCTCCTGATGGCGTGGCTCTTACACCATAAATGTGTGCGATTAATCTTGATTAATTAAACACAGGGCTTGTAATTAATCAGATTAATTTTTTTATAATGTGACACCCCTAATATATATATATATATATGTATTCATATCCTTTCTCTATTTTGCATTTCTGTATTTCTCTCTCTCTTTCTCTGTTTCTCCATGTCTATCTATTTATCTCTCTCTCTCTCTCTCTCTCTCTCTCTCTATGTATATTTATACTCTCTGTCTCACAGTTTTTTCTCTCCCCTCCTTTCTCTCTGTTCTTTCTTCCTCTTTTATACATACAGACATGCATACTGATGAGCTCACAGTGGAGGCAATAAGCCCTGTAACGGAGATGTGTTTGTTTGTGTGTGTGTGCATCTGTGTGTGTGTGTGTCAGGCACAGTGAGGGAGTGTTCCCTCCTCAGGGGTCGATGGAGGGCGCGGGCGCGACTCAGGTGCCTTTCACGCCTCTGAGAAAAGAGCATCATTCAGTACGGCAGTCAGGGTGAAACACCTGAGGAGATTCATTAGAGCGGATAAAAAAGCCTTCAGCTTTAATCCACGGAGCCAGTGTGGTGCACCAGAACTGTCACTTAACTGGAAACAGGCACTGACAGTACATTTCAGCCTCTCTGTCAACCGAAAAAGACCTGTGACGTCCAGGGGTGTGTAACTCCACCTCTATACTCTGAATGTTAAAGTCAATTACAATCACTTCCAGTAATCGTCAGTAGAGTTTGTGCCCATGTTTTGGCCAAATTAAAATGTTTCAAATGAAAAATAGTTCACTTTAGTCATGATCTCTGTCACTCCGGCTTTCAATCAATCTTTCATACAAGCAGTTCCAATACAAAGTGTATCCATAAAACAACACAACAAGGCAACTGGGATCCAAAAAAGAGAATAAGAACACAAATGCAAATCAGGTAGAAAAATAAGGCATATAAACAAAAGCAACAATAATAAAAGATAATGTACTTAAGGCAAATGGAAAAAATTTAATTAAAGAGTGAAAATTACGAATAATAATAATAATAATAATAATAATAATTATAATGAAAAGATGGAGGAGGAGAAGAAAATACCAAAATAAAAATTTACAAAATAAAAGCCTGTGTTTTGTTGTTTTGTCATTGTGTATTTAAAACCCCATTGGCTTCTTTAAAGCATGTTCCCCAACATGTCTGGTGTCTATTACTGTTACTTTGATCTAAGCTGAAGTGAAGTATCTCTCTTAGTAACAGCCAATCAGTATTAGGCACATGGGCATTGGAATGAAGTCATTTTGCTGTTTCATCTCTTATGTAACCAGAAATGTATCTTTTAAGGGAAGTCTGTATGAGCTCTCAGAGTCCTCTTAAGACTCTCTGGGCATGCTTCAGGAAAAGATTTCTCTCTTTACCCACATCCAGCCTCGGTCTCCTCCTGTCCCCCCATCACACTGGGGTACTTTGTATTTCATGTTTTGTGTTCAGTGCCTGGTTCTGATGTTCCCTTCATGTTCATGTTCCATGGAGTCCTCTGTATTTGTTTCTGCTTATCGAACTTAAACACAGAATAAATTCACATCCGTGTCCCGTCTCCTCATCTGTCCTGCCAGATTCATCATTACAGCCTTAAAAGTCCTGAGATTTCATGATCCATTGATCATTTTTCAACATCACTGTAACTGAACAGAGGACAGTTTTATTTATAGGCCATCTTCATGACAAAAAGGATCTACACCATAAATCATTATGATGAGACTAAACGATAATAGAATAATATTAATAATACAGGAAGCATCTTCATGAGAGACCTTCATATCCGTGACAGCAGATTCTCACGTGCAGTGGGTTTTCTGAGCAGTATAGAATTCAAAATGAAATCAAACGGTGATAAAATGAGGGATTTCATGAGTTTCCTAATGAACTGTGTCCATGTTGAATCTGTGTCAAACGACATCTGTTTATCAAGTGTTTCTTCTGAAATCAAGGGTACTAATGAAATCAAGGGTCTCCTAAATGCTGTAAATATAAATGTAATGAGTTGAACCTCCCTGTGCTGCAGTAAAGACCTCTACTCTTCTCTTAAGGTGAGACTAGATATTGGAACATTGCTGAGAGAATTTGATTGCAACCAAGAAAGGAGTAAAGAGTTAAATGATCAGCTCTGGACCTCAAACATCCCAAAAATGGTGAATGGAGCTCAATCACACCAGAGAACAAAGCTCCACGGCTTTATACCCCTATAGCTGATGCCCACCATTGGGCATAGTATGTATGGTAAGATTATAGCAGACAGTCTGCAACTTTAAAATGGCTGAAATCACTAATTAACAGTGGTGTCTGGATACTTTTGGATATAGTTTAGAAGCAGGTCGTTAGCAGACTGCTGTGCTACCTTTCTCTCTTTGAACAGTGCTTCCCAAGCGTTCATTAATGGCCTATGAAAGTTTCATGAGGAAGCACCGTCAAAGCACCTTCTGCTCACAGCGGGACGCAGGGAACAGCCGGATTGTCTGATTTAAAATGTGCTGAGATCATTCTTCTATGGTGTTCCAGCACACCGGAGTCTCCTGTGCTTCCACTGGGAAAATTGATGGTACAATAACTAGAGAAGTTACTGGAGAAGAACTGAATCAATGTGAAGTTGCTGTTTCATTTTATTGTTAACAGGCTAGGTATGTTCTTTCCTGATGTTATAGAGCTTGACAGTTGTAATGAACAACGGGCTGCATAGGCAAGTCAACCAATAAATTCACTGTTCTGTGCTGTGGGCAGCAGTCAATGGCCAAATACAAAGTGGAAAAACAGCAGTGTATACCCAGGAGAGAAGATGAACACAAAGTATGTCATTGGTGAGGACACAATTATTTGCATGAGAACATTAGCATAAGAAACTTGTGTGGTATGAGCAAGCACACGAGGGTATCTCTATTAGCTGTTTTCAGGTAACTTATTGACATTAAAAAAAGATATGGTGAACATTTTGTACCCTCCAAAATTCTATATGGACAGAATTATTGGTACGTCTGACCATTACACCAACAGGGAGTTGCATTCAAATACACAGACTTCAGTATGCAGTTGCTCCCCCCTTTACAGCTATTCCACTCTTCTTGGAAGGCTTTCCACAGTTTCTGTGGGAGTTTCTGTGAGAATCTGTGCCCATTCATTCTGTTGAGTTTTTATGAGGTCATACACTGACGTTGGACGAGAAGACCTGGCTCACAATCTCCGCTCCAGTTCATCCCAAAGGTGTTGGATGGGGTTGAGGTCAGGGCTCTGTGTGGCCAGTTAAGTTCTTCCACACTAAACTCATCCAACCATGTCTTTATGGAGCTTGCTTTGTGTACTGGGACACAGTCATGCTGGAATAGAAAAGGTTCTTCAACAAACTGTGTCCACAAAGTTGGAAGCATGGCATCGTCCAAAATGTCTGTGTATGCTGAAGCATTAAGATTATCCTTCATTTGAAGTAAGGAGCCAAACCCTGAAAAACAGGTGTGTCCCAATACTTTTCTTCATAAAGTGTATTTCTCACACTGAAAGGCTCGATGATCTTTGCTGTATGAGAACAACATGCTTGCTCCTAGCATTTGGATTGACAATTGTTTCTTTCCCATTGGACTCATTAAAGTGATGCCCAGAAGTACAGACAGGTGTCTGAAACGTGTGGTGAATTTAGTGTCAGAACTGAAATAGACCAGAGACTCTCCTGCTGTGCAGATCTCACACCTCAGAACACAGCATCTGTTGCTGGACCCCAGTAGCAAGCTACTAACAAAATACTTTTCACTGACACTCAATATATGTGGTGCTTTGTGTGAATTGCTGCAGGAGTTTTTCCACTTACTGACGACTCTATTGAACACATCTAATCTGTTGGTCCACCTTGAAGATGTGAAAATAAATGATGTGATCATTTATTTGATGCTGCCTAATTTGTGTTGGTCGTCATCTAGTCTTTATCAGTGGTCAGTTTCTGGCCACAGGACAGTATTGGCTGGATATTTTGGCTGGTGGACAATTCTCAGTCCTTTAGTGACACTGTGTAGAAGAAGTACTGCTGTGTGTGGTCCACTCTTTACAACACAAACACACACACACAAACACACACACACTCTCACACACACTACCATGTCTGTGTCACTGCTGTGCTAAGAAAGACCGCTCAATAATACCTGCTCGCTGGTGGTCCTGTGGTGGTCCTGACCAGGGTAAAGGGGCCTAACAAGTGATGCAGAAGAACAGATGGATAACAGTCTGTAAGTGTGCAGCTAAATGGTTAGTAAAGCTGAAAAAGTGGACAGTTAGTACATAGTAGGTTGACCTAATGATTACATTTGAAATTTGTTATTCTTTCTCACATAAAACATTGACGAACATTTTCTCAGACAATATTACATGCATGTTTACTCTGAGGATAACAGCTTGTTCTAAAATCATGCACACCTTGAACTGTGAAAACTCATCTCATGGTACTCCGCATTGGCTTCAGTCAGTCATGAGAACTACGGGTGAAAAATACCCATGCCATATAAATCAACCGAAAATAACTGCTGCCATGGTCTTCTCAACCCTCACTAACACTCCAAATCCACCAGAGGTCAGTAGAGATGCACTCAGGAATAAATCCAGCACTTTTACAGTTCTGAATTCTGACTCAGTCTTATCTATAGAACTTGATGATGTGTCTCCTGAAATGAAATATTTAGATTATGGTGGGTAACTAAAAAGAAAAAACAACCCATCCAAAAAAAACCATTTCTTCCAATCAGAAGGGAACATGACGAAATGTTACAGCAATAGGACAATAAGGTCAGACAGTAAGGTCTCTTTCTGTGTTTTTCTCTCTCTCTCTCTCTCTCTCTCTCTCTGTCTGTCTCTCCCTCTCTCTGTGAGTCTGTCTCTCTCTCTCTCTGTCTCTCCCTCTGTCTGTCTCTCCCTCTCTCTCTCTCTCTCTGTCTGTCTCTCTCTCTCTCTCTGTCAGTCTGTCTCTCTCTCTCTGTCTCTCCCTCTTCCTCTGTCTGTCTCTCTCTCTTTCTCTCTCTGACCTTGCTGGACAGATTGCAAAGCACGGTTTTTCTTTTGACAAAGTGCAGCAGCATGTGATCAATCCCTGGTCTGCCATTCATTTACACCAACATAATACAACATTACAGTACAGCAGCCATGACCTAGGCAAAGAGGTCAATCTGATTCCGTTTGCTACAAATCAGCACGATGCCACTGTATACAGTGTCTTGTTTTACAGCATTACATATTTTTATTTCTTGCATTTATGCAGCGTTTCCCCTATCATTAAATTTCACACATAACTTGCATTGTATGAGATGCAGACGTAAGAATATAACTGGCCATGTTTACTTCTTAATGTTTGATTTTTATGTCAAAATTCTCATTTTCAAATGTAAATATGTACTAAATTTAGGCCACAAGTCCAGCATGGGTCAGGTCATTTACATGACATTGGGATGTGGAGGGTCTAACTGTGGTCTTCTAGCCTTTAATTACAGTAGGCTTTAATTGTTGAATGTGTGGGCCTAGGCTGACAATCCAAACACCATTTAGTGTTGGTTTATGGAACTATTAGCATGGTTATAAGACATTCCTATGTAAATCATATATATGTAAATCATTCCTTGGCTCATGAATTCTTCAAGCTGACAATAAATGAACTCCTAGTCAATCCCAATTGAACATCTTGACAATAAACGTGCAGAGAATATAGAAAGGGTATAGACATGTACGGTGTACTTTCATGTCCTGAAAATTCTTGATAAGCTCTTTAAAACCCTTTTTTCTCTACGGGAACTCAGCTCAGGCTATGAACACTGAAACAGACTTCATTCCCACAAACGGCTCACCCGGCAGCTCTGCTAGCTCTGAAGTTTCACCTTTTTGGTCAGACAAGCACCTCATTTTCTTCAGCAATTGTACTTTTCCATGGCCTAAAATATTACCAGTAAGCATTACAAGGCCTTTTGGGGCCCGTGTGTCAATTCATGGCCTGTCTTGCCTGAGAAACGTTCATTGTGAAAGCATTACAAAAGCTCTTGATAACTTGTGAGATCTTTCTTGCCACGCTCTGCCGCATGGATGAACTAACACGTGCGTGGATTAAGTTTTACCTCTCTAGAGAAACAGTTCACACTTCAGTCTCCTTCCCATGAGGAGCAGCCCGGAGCCTCAATCAGAACATCCATCTTCTCCACTCCTGCTCCACTGCTGCTGTAACTATGGTAGGAAATGTAGCTCTGGAATTGCAAATGGGTTTCGCTTTTCTTATCAGGCCCAGAGACACATTTGAAGGAAGGAGAGGCAGCATCAGTGTGACAGCGAGGCAGCAGATAGCCACTGAGTGTGCGGTCCTTCCTGGGACAACCCAAAGGCAAGTTTAAATGGGCTTGAATGAGCAGAAACGGATGAGACTTTACAGCAGGGGTCCATTCATAAGGCCACATTACTTATATCATTAATTATGTAATAGTCTTATCATGTGCAATATCGCTATTACATGCAATTGCAGACTCTGTATAGAGAACAACTCCATTATTTGTGTTAGTTATTTGTGTTAGTAAACAATTTCAGAAGTAATAATATTTATTTATCTATAATATTTAATAGCCACCTCTCTTGCTGACCACAGCATTTTGTTTTCAGATTTCCATCTGAAGAGTTTGATTTTGACTTTATAATTTATTTTATATTGTTCTTGTCTTTGTGTGTCTGTGTGTCGTTGCATGAGTAATTTCCTCCAGGATCAATTGGGTTTTCTGATTCTGACTCATAAACCTCTCATAACAAATTATATAAACCTTTATAGACACCTCTGGTCTTTTCCAACCGCACAATGGGGAAATATAATAAAGTAAAGAAGAAAATCATAAGCGAACAATAGTGTTATGCAATTATTGCTACTAAGTCAGAGGCTCTGAACACATACCAGGACAAACATCACAAACGGACTCCCTGGAATTTCCAAAATAAGATCCAAACTCTTTCACAAGTGTTCAGATTCGGATGAAGTTGGCATTTCTAAGCATGAAGAATGCAGGCCATCATCGCCTGGCAGCTCAGCTGCAGATGCAATCCATCAACACGAGTTTCATTCTCCCCTGAATTTCCCTGAAAACCAGACTCCAGAAAATATATCAGTAAAATAAATCTGTGTCAGGGCTGGACGATATGGACAAAAAACCCACATTGCAGTTCTACTGTTACATATTGTGGTTTGTCTTACAGATTAAAAGCACAATTATCATGGACATGACATTGGCTTGCAGTATGTTTTGGCCTAAGACGGCATTTTTTGACATTTTGCATTTGTTTGATTATGCCAAAATTAATTAAAACACTCTTTCCCAAAAAAGGAGCAATGGAATATAAAAACCATATAGTTTCTTACAGACACTTTTCATGGTGAGATGTGTGAGTGTGAAGTATCTTCACATTACATAGAGGTTTTTAACCAATTTAAGAACTTTTAAGTCATGTGAAGGTTCTTTAAATTTTCAAAAGGTTTTCTTAACAACATTATTGTTAAGAACTATCCAATCTGGCACCTTTCTGGCACCTTTATTTTTGAGCGTCCTGCACATTCATTATAGAACATCTGTGACTGGTCACAAAGCTCTCACAGAACGTGGTAAACAGTTTAATTGGTTTGAGGCTCATTAGCGCATTGCAGCCCTCAGTATTGCACAGGCTAGTATAGCGGTAACCTTTATATAGCCCACGACCTGCTTCTTCCTAAAAATTATTTATTTTTCATTGAGATCCATTCATGTGTGGCTAATGTGTGTGTTTCATGAAGCAAAGACAGTCCTAATTAATTTTTACACGACAATCAACCTCTATATATCTCTCAGAACAGGCTGTTCTTGTTGCTGTGCCTTTAAGACTGATATATGTAAATTACCTCTGTTCTGAATGGCAGCCCAATACTGTGGACCACGCAAAAAGCAGTCCAGGTGGAAACAGAGATCATTTATCAAATGTGGACGGGTGTGTAAATGTCAGTAACCTGAAAAAGCATGTATATGTACATGTATATGTTTGTGTACATACACTATATGGACAAAAGTATTGGGACAAACCTGTTTTTCAGGGTTTGAGCTTCTTCCAGTGAAGGACAATCGTAGTGCTTGGTGGACAACACCATGCTTCCAACTTTGTGGACAGAGTTTGAGGAAGAACCTTTTCTATGCCAGCATGACTGTCTCCAGTGCACAAAGCGAGCTCCATAAAAACATGGTTGGATGAGTTCGGTGTGGAAGAACTTGACTGACCTGCACAGAATCCTGGCCTGAGCCCCAACCAGCACCTTTGGGAAGAACTGGAATGGAGATTGTGAACCAGACCTTCTCATCCAACATCAGTGCCTGACCTCATAAAGCAGGCCTATTCAACTAGCGGCCCGCGGGCCGAATACGGTCCTTTTTAAATTTTTTATGGCCCGCAAAACTGCCAGTAAATCAAAAGGTGATTTGTGTGATATAATGAA
>JBBJLS010055953.1:0-13144 GCA_037577275.1 Bryconaethiops microstoma
CACACACACACACACACACACACACACACACACACACACACACACACACACACACACACACACACACACACCTTCTCCCAAATATAATGTATATCCACTCTTATTTATTGCAATAAATTAATCTTTGCATTTTTGGCATACTTAATAGCCCTGCTGCGAGACTACAGTTTAAAACTTTATTCACTCAAAGTAGTACTGTTACTGCTCCTGTCGGCTGTGGTTTGTTTTCTTGTCCTGAAAATTATCATACTGTTGCTCTTCTATTTTTCTTGCACTCCTGTTCTGCCTGCACAAGTGCAGCCTTGTGATGTTGTTTTGTTCTGTGTTGTACCCTGGTCCTGAAGGAATGCTGTTTCATTTCATTGTGTACTGTGTATGTCACTGAAATGACCATAAACCTCTACTTGACTTGACAAATACACAATGTTGAAACCCCTGCCCCCCAACATACAAACTGAATTCTCTTGACACACTTCATATGTTCCAGTGTAAATATTTTATATCAAGAGAGTTCATTTATTATGGTTGACAATTGATCACAATGAAAAACAAATGAATCATTAACAATAATTCAAAATGTTCAATCATAGGTGTCTATTTGCAGTTAGCTGACATAATTAGTCACAAGCATTGCAAAAATCTTTCAAAACCAGCCAAAAACAGTACAGAAAGAAAACTTTCCATCTGTTGAGAATGTGCACTTATATTCACTTCAACATTACATGCAAATATTTGATTGGTGATATTCAAACTTTTCCAAATGACTATTTACACACCTGACAGAAGTGTGCTATTCCTCCCATAGCTCCATGGAGCTTTATGGAAGAATTTTAGTGACAAATATTTGATAATGATTGATAACGCACATAAATTTATGTAGTGAAGTTTGTGTTGAATTTATTTCAATTGTAATTACAGCATTTAAGATTCAATATAGAAACATTCCGCCATTCAAATTCAGAAAAACAAAATGTAAAAAATTACTTTAATTATTAAATCGGTATTATTCAGCGCTTTCTTTTTGTCTTTGCTATTTCAAGTGGGCTGTTTCACTTGGGACAAATTTGGCTGGAAATTTGCCTGGAAATTTAGCCTGACATCTGCGACCTACAGGAAAAGAAGTAGAGAGCAGAGCGCAATCCTCACGGACTGAAATGACATTTTCAGCTAAATGATTATACCGATCAGATATTACTTGATAGCATTAAGGTCAGGTGTAAACATATTACAGATGCACTGTAATCAGACTACAACGAGAATACTGAAACGACATATAGAAGCCATCAGAAAAACATTCAACACAAAGGCAAATGAATAGCATTTCTTAAATTTGCAAACTGCTGCAGCCGATGAGAGGCCAGCGGAGAAAAGCATCCACACCATGCCTGTGCATTTGTATGGTAACGAGGGAAAAAGCAAATGGGTGTCGTGTGTCAAAGTGGGATTTTTTATATGAAAAGTGATAGCAGACCTAGTCAAAATGGCAGTGATTTAGTGAAAAGTGTCAGAGGATAAGGTATCAACGGATTCTCAGAATGTTTTGACGTGAGGGACTATACAGAAATTCACTGACTTGTTACAGTGGTGGTGACAGAAACCAGGTATTGTGATGCCTACAAAATACACTATTTTATTAACTACCCCAAACCACCAGTAAACCTAAACTTATCTGAGGTTTTACATGTAAGGCTGATGGTCAAATGGCGATAAATATAAAAAAGCGTTTTTCTAGGGGTATAATTTTGTTACAACACCCGGCAGAAATTTTTTTTCTCTCGAAACTATCATAAATCAATGTGACAGACATCAGTCTGCATATTTGTAATTATTTTGTGTAATACCTTTCTGTGAGGGAGCTTTAAGGGGCATTAAAAGAGTAAGTCCGCCTTGAAGACAAATGTACAAAATATATTTTGTTCGTTATTGTATTTGTTTATTTATAATTATAGTAATTACAGTTACAATAATAATTGATACTATTATTGATACTGTTGAAATTGATTGTCTAATATCAATTTCAACAGTCAAAAAATTTTTTGTGGTCAGTTTGCTGGGTATCATCTGGTTCAGTAATGCTGTAGGAATGCAAGATTTGGCTTAATACAAGAATGGGCGTCCCATAACGGCACAAATGTACCCACCACTGATAATGACCCGCACTGCGCTTAGTGTGAAATGTAAAAAAAAAAAAAAACTGCAAAGTTACAAGCATATGTTAGCTCAGCTTTACCTCACTCTCTTGTCCTCACAACCATGTCTGGAGCGTCCATACCATTTTTTTAGCTTTTCAAACTTGAGCAAGGGGAAGAGTTATCTTAGACTAGTTGGGTGTTGGGTTTCTCTTTAATTACTTTGTATGTCTGGCTCTTTTCACTACTGCTGTGAACTATTCTATCTTGGTTTAAATTTCTTGAAAAAGAAATTTCATATATCAAACCACTCTGACTTTAATTATGCAGAAATGATTTATTTAATTTACTATTCTCTCTTATTACCCAGGAAGTTACCATATTTTGGGTATCACTGTTTTTCTGTGAATGGACAGACAAAAAGGAACTAACAAAAGAGGAGCTCTTTCATAACATTTTAGTTGGTGGGCATAAATTAAAAACTGAAACACGTGTGAACATTTACCTGCTATTGCAAATGGTTTGCAAACTGAGGTACCAAAGCGCTGCCTCAGGAAAGGGAATCCTTAACAAAGCCTTTGTCTCACTGCTGTTCACTCTGAGAGAGTAGCCCTTTGTGAAAGCTGTATACATGAACACACATACACAAGCACATAATTTTATCTGCTTTTAGACACAAAAGACGCATGCATGTTACTTTGTGTATAGCTGCTGATTTGCTAACACACCTGTGTCACATGACTGGCTGGCGTTAAGTTGAAGTACAGGAGTAGAAGGTGTGAGGCATGCCCTGACACTGCCAAATGCACCAGTCAGAGAGCTCTAAAATACAAAATGTTTTACATTACACAAGCACTCCTACAGATGTACCCAGAGATAAACCTGCAACAGAATTTGGCTATATCAGGATTAGACAGGCGTTGTACACATCACCCTGACACTTAAAACGTAAATAAAGCATCTCAAATTTCATTACAGTAAGTGAAGTGGTGAATGGAAATGGAGATCTCAATGTCTACAGGACATTTATAACAATTTAATTTTACCATCCAAAATAACCACTGAAATGACACGTTTTATTTGTAATGTTGACAATGACAAAATAGCAAATTCAGCTACTGTGAACAATTCTGATTTTAACACTATAATTCTCTCTAATATGCGGCATTTCACAAATTATTTGGAATATTCTTCATCTTAACTAGGGATGCCAATACAGATTACAGAAATTACTGAGTAATCCAGTAACTATTCAGCAAATTATTCAAGTAATTATATACAGTAAGTTTCTGCTGTTTCCTCTCCTTCATTGACACACAAAAAATGATTTGAGTGCAATTACCGCCTCTTGAAGAAAATGCTTAAACTTCCAATCACAGCTTTATAATGACTTGGCCTGTTTTCAATTAAGTTGATTCAATGAGAACATAAATCTTTTTAATCAAACAACTGATTTTAATCATGTAACAGTGAAAGCCCTAATTTTAACAGTTTAAGCACTCAGAAATCAGTCTAATTCTGCTTAAGTAGAAGCATCAGTTAAATTCTAGCAAAAGGCATCATTATTTTGGTCTACAGCTGTCCAAGGTACTCATATCTACTACACCTGCATTTTTTTAGTTTGCAATGATTGGCCTGTCTATTAACTTCCTGTGGGTCTTTCTCAGTACACACTGAAAAATGATCAAATATTAAATACAAACATGTAGACACCAAAAGGAACTTCTTGATCTTACTGTCAATATTTCATGTTTCTACAGGAACTCTGATTGTGATCAACGGAATGAATACACTGCAATTTAGAACCACTTTTAAAGGTGAAGAACCTTATGAAACTGGTTTGTAACAGTTTAACAGGCTGAAAAATTTACATAATGTGGCGTCATTAACAATCAAATACATGTTGTTGCTTCATGAAAGTTCTTGTCCATGTCTATCAGAATATCTGCCTTTTGAAAAGTAGCATACATTCCTAAACCCTGGAATCACAATTTCTTGCATGATGATTGAACGCAAATCACCTTTCATACTTAATGCACACACTTACCATGTTGAGGTCCAGTTGTACTGTTAGCGTTCCCCCGCTGTCCGCAGCAGAGTTCAAGTCCAGGCTTAGCATGGTTGGAACCTCAGATGGCAGGCTAATGTTGTCATTAGCGACAGCAAAGCGTACCGAAAGAACATCCTGGTCCTCTTTAAAAACGGATGGGTTTCGGATACAGACTCCATCTGAGCCATCAGCGCGTGGCCTGGTAGTGTCGGCAATCGTGGTGTTGCCAGGTTTGCTGGATAAATTGCTGGGGGAAGATCTTAGAGAGTGGAGGCCAAGGGGAAAGGAGGTGTTGAACTCTGAAGGGACACTCAAAGGTTTACAGCCCGCTATAAAAAAGTATGAGTGAGACATGGGAATGGGTAGAAAGACAGAGAATGAAAGAAATAAATACCTATAACATCTTCAATACCAGTGTTGAAAAACCTGATCAAATTAAAAGTAATTTCTTAGTTATTTGTTACTTATTTGGTAATAACTTACACAGTGTAGGTATGCACACTGACATGGGATTCATGTTATTAGCATCAAACAGATTAGATTTCAAACTGATTCTTAATTAGATATTTATTGCTTTCCAGAAGAATATGTAGGTGATGCCAGGCTATCTGCACTGTATTTATTATACTGCATTCGTAGCACTACAAACAGTAAAATAAAAATGTGAGCAACCACTGTTGTGTTTATTTGATTTTAGGTAGTGTGCTAAAATTTGATGACTTCCATTAGTGACTGGGGGTGGGATATAAAATATGATTCTCCATAGCACTTTTATATTTTGTGTTTTCCCCTAATATATTTAATAACAGTTTATGGATGATATGTCAACAAAATCAACAATATATGACATCTGGGGGTAGATGGAAATATTCAAACTATCACATACGACTGAAACAAAACAGGTTTTTACTGTAAACAGTGATTTCAAACCTTTGAGGTGTACTTTCACAAATAATTGTTGACAGCTTATGTTCCAAAAAAATTATTTTTGGCTCTGAGCTTAAATTATGCGGTCAGACCTGTAAGATTGGCAGATATGCTGAAGGTTGCCGTTGTGTTTGGCTGGTTGATCTCCACAGTAACTCGCACCCAAGTGTTCCACGGCGGACTGGAGACAGAAGCCGTGCATGCCTCCTCCCCTGAACAGTTCACTGTAATCACCGAGCTCTGCCCTAAAGAGGCGGAGCCAAAAGTGACATACAGTCCACATTCAGTTGCTGGCACAGCTTTCACAGAACAGGAGTGGATAAACACACTTAACCTGGAGGTGAACTCGGGAACAAAAACCCTGTAACAAAAGATATAAAAATAATGTCACAGATTCCAAAATGCATGAAAAAGGAAACAAAGAAGTCTTTAAAAATATTCTGTTGCTGGAAAACACCATTTCATTTCATCGTATGATTTTTTCCTTACACATGTGAAGTTGCGAACAATTATTACTTTTTTGAAGTTACTATTTTAGAGAATTATTCCAGTACCAATGATTTACATAATATTAAAAGAAACTATTATTCACACCCATACTCTATTTACATACACACACACACACATATATATATATATATATATATACATACACCTATATATATTTGATCCCATGCCCTCTGACAAAGATCACCAGTCTATAATTGTAATGGTAGGTGTATTGTAGCTGTGAGAGACAGAATAAACCCTCAAAACCCTCAACAGAAAACCCCTCAAAAACCCAGTGCACAAAAGTCAGAGATTGATGTGTATTATAATGTGTGAAATAAGTATATGATCCCTTCGCAAAAGATGACTGAGTACTTGGTGGCAAAATCCTTTCTGGCAATCCCAGAGGTCAGATGTTTCTTGTAGTTGGCCACCAGGTTTGCACATATCTGAGGAGGGATTTTGTCCCACTCCTCTTTGCAGATCCTCTACAAGTCAGTAAGGTTTCAAGGCTGATGTTTGGCACCTCGAACCTTCAGCTCCCTCCACAGATTCTCTATAGGTTATGGTCTGGAGACTGGTTAGGCCAATCCAGGACCTTAATGTGCTTTTCGTGAGCCACTCCTTTGTTGCCTTGGCCATGTGTTTTGGGTCATTGTCAAGCTGGAATACCGACCTATTTTCAATGCGCTGGCTGAAGGAAGGAGGTGCTCACTCAAGATTTGATGGTACATGGTCCCATCCATCGTACCTGTGATGCGGTGAAGGTGTCCTGTCCCCTTTGCATAATGTATCCACCTCCATGTCTGACGGTGGGGATGGTGTTCTTGGGGTCACAGGCAGCATTCCTCCTCCTCCAAACACGGTGAGTTGAGGTGAAGCCAAAGAGCTCAATTTTGGTCTCATTTGACCACAACACTTTTACCCAGTTCTCCTCTGGATCATTCAGTTGCAGAGGAATGCAGATGGGCCTGTGCATGTGCTGTCTTGAGCAGGGGGACCCAATTGTTTTCTTGGTTCCAGTTGCTTTGAGATCATTGATAAGTTCCCCCTGTGTAGTTCTGGGCTGCTTCGTCACCATTCTAATGATCATTGCAACTCCACAAGGTGAGATCTTGCATGGAGCCCCAGACCAGGGGAGATTAAGTGTTATTTTGTGTTTCTTCCATTTGCGAATTATCGCGCATGTCACCTTCTCACCAAGCTGCTTGGCGATAGTCTTGTAGCCCAGTCCAGTCTTGTGTAGGTCTACAATCTTGTCCCTGAGATCCTTGGACAGCTCTTTGTTCTTGGCCATGGTGGCCAATTTGGAATCTGAATGACTGATTGCTTCTGTGGACAGGTGTCTTTTATACAGGTACTGTAATAAACTGGGATTAGGAGCACTCGCTTACAGAAGATGCTCCTAATCTCATCTTGTTACCTGCATACAGTGAAGGTAACTGTGAGCCTGAAATCTTGCTGGTTGATAGGGGATCATATATTTTTTTCACAAATTCCACTGCATATCAACCTCTGACTTTTGTGCACTGGGTTTTTAAGGGTTTTTTGTTGTTATTCTGTGTCTCACAGGTACAATAAGACTACCATTACAATTATAGACTGGTCATTTCTTTGTCAGATGGCAAACGTACAAACTCAGCATGGGATCAAATACTTCTTTCTCTCACTGTACATGTGTGAGAAAATGTAGTCCACAATACACTCGCGAACTTGAGAATGCAGCTCAACTCTGGAACATAAGTACAGTGGGGGAAATTATTTTTTGATCCCCGGCTAAATTTGTAAGTTTGCTGGTTTACGAAAAAATGAATAGTCTCTAATTTATGAAGTAGTTCCATTTTTATGGAGAGAGACAGAATATCAACCAAAAATCGAGAAAAAACATGTTACATAAAAGTTATAAAATGATTTGCATGTCATTGAGTGAAATAAGTATTTGATCCCCAACAACCCAGCCCCTTCTGGCTCCCACAGACTGGCTCTACGCCCATGTTGCACACAGATTACAATCAATCGATCAATAACAATCAATGATCTCCAACTTCCGGCGCTGGTGAGGTTGGCTGCCGCGCTGAACACTCCGATCATCTGTTTTTCATTCGGTCAGCATGGCAACAACACCTATCAGATACGACAGAGATACTCTTATTTCTATTGGTCTACAATATACAAACTTATGTGTTTGCAACCCCAGATCCTACCTGGCCGAAGAAGAGACCTGAGGGAGATCAAAGGACACGACCCAAAGTGATGCCCCTGAGGGAAACGAGCCTGCATCAGTAACAGGCTCGCATGTCTTGTGCTCGCATGCCAAGCATCCTGCTAGCCAATGTTCAGTCCATCGAGAACAAGCTTGATGATCTAAGGGCCAGCGTTAAGTTCCAGAGAGACATTCGGGACTGCAACCTCTTCTGCTTCACCGAGACATGGCTGAACCTGGCAGTACCGGACCACGTAGTACAACCAAAGTTTTTCTTGGTGCACTGCGTGGAAAGAACAATTGAATCAGGGAAGGGCAGAGGTGGTGGAGAGTGTCTGATGGTAAACAGCAGGTGCAACCGTGCGAGCACCTCTCTCCTCACACGATTCTGCTCACCCAACATGGAACTGCTGATATCTTGTTCTAGAATTCACTGCGGTCATAGTCTGTTCTGTTTATACTGCGCCTGACGTGGATTCTGACATTGCCTTATGTGAACTACACGAGGCTCTTACACATCAAGCACTACATCGGGAAATGGCTCTCATTGTGATGGGCAACATTAATAGAGTAAACCTTAAGCGCACTCTTCTGAACCTCAAACAGCACATCACCTGCCCCACTAGGGGCACAAGGACATTGGACCATGGTTACACTCCGTTTGAGGACTGTTATAGATCTCAGTCTCTACTGGCGTTTGAGAAATCGGACCATGCCGCCATTTCCCTTATTCCTGTTTACAAAGGCTAAAACAGGAAGCGCCGGTCACAAGGGAGCTCGCAATCTGGACTGACAAATCAGTGGCCGCACTGCACGACATGCTTGAAGACGCAGACTGGGACATGTTTCAGCACAGCTCTGATGACGTCAACATGTTTACAGAAGCGGTTGTAGCATTGGTCAGAAAAATAGCGTATGATACAGTGGAGAAAACTATCATCAGAACGTTTTCCAACCAAAAGTCGAGGGTGGATAAAACCATCTGCAATGCTCTGAGATCACACACTGCTGCCTACAAGGCAGGGCTCATCTCTGGGAATATAGACCAATACAAGGCTGCGTCCTATCAGATACACAGAGCAGTAAAACAGGCAAAACAGAGCTATGGGAAGAAACTAGAGTCCCAGCTACAACAGTGTGACTCTAGGAGCCTCTGGAAAGGACTGAGGACAATAACGGACTATAAACAACCATCCTCTTCAATGGTGAGAGCTGACGCTTCACTGGCTGACGAGCTGAACATGTTTTATGCTCGCTTTTGATGCTGCAGCTAACAATGCCACTTTAAACAGCAGTGCAATTAGCTATGTGCACACGGAGACTGCCGGTGAGGGAAATGCTCTCATCATTACAGAGCACGCTTCAGGAGAGTATACACCAGGAAAGCAGCAGGTCCAGATGTCATCTCAGGTCGGGTCCTGAAAGCCTGCGCTGACCAGCTAGCACCAGTGTTCACTGAGATCTTCAACCTGTCCCTGGCTCAGGAAGTGGTTCCCACATGCGTCAAATAGTCCATAATTGTCCCTGTACCTAAGAAATAACAGCCTGCTTGCCTGAATGATTACTGCTCAGTAGCACTGACCTCAGCTGTGATGAACTGCTTTGAGCGACTGGTCAGAGACTTCACAGTTCAGCATTTAACACCCTAATCCCCTCAAAGCTCTTCATTAAGTTGAAATATCTGGTACTCAGTCCATCACTTTGTCAGTGGGTCATCAACTTTCTAACAGACAGGCCACAGTCAGTGAGGGTGGGAAAACAAGTCTCTCCCTCTATTTCTCTCTGCACTGGAGCTCCTCAGGGCTGTGTTGTAAGCCCCCTGCTGTACTCGCTGTACACATATGACTGTGTAGCCACTTCAGATTCCACCTCCATCATCAAGTTTGCGGACGACACTGTTGTGGTTGGCCTGATCTCTGACAACACAGAGAAGGCTTATCTGGAGGAGATTAGGAACCTGGAGAACTGGTGCCAGGACAACAATCTCCTCCTAAACGTCAGCAAGACTAAGGAGCTGATTGTGGACTTCAGCATGAGGCAGGTGAGGAACTACCAGCCCCTCTACATCGGCAGGACTACAGTGGAGAGGGTGGAGACTTTCCGGTACCTGATTGTTCACATCACTCAGAACCTGTCGTGGACCTGCAACACTAACACTCTGGTGAAGAAGGCCTGTCAGCGTCTTTTCTTACTTTCACCTGCCCTTAGAAGGTGCTTAGGAACTTTTACACCTGCACCATCGAGAGCATCCTGACAGGAAATATCTGCACCTGGTTTGGGAACCGCACCAAGCAGGATAGACGAGCTCTTCAAGGAGTGGTGCGCTCAGCCAAACGCATCGTTCACTCTGAGCTTCCTGGCCTACAGTCCATCTACACCAAGCGGTGCCAAACTAAAGCTAGGAAGATTATGAAAGATATCGGTCATCCTGACTATGGACTCTTTTCTCTGTTATGGTCAGGAAGCTCCCTTAAAGCCAAAACAGAGAGAATGGAGCTCTATGCATTATCTTGCCTGACGGGGTAAAGATGATCATGAGAAAGGTGAGGGATCAGCCCAGAACTACACAGGAGAAACTTGTTAATGATCTGAAGGCAGTTGGGACCACAGTCACTAAGAACAGATGATGCAGATGATTCAGAGAAGGCCAGGGAGAAAGTGCTGTGGTCAGATGAGACAAAAATAGAGCTCTTTGGCATCAACTCGACCCACTGTGTTAGGAGGAAGAGAAATGCTAAGTATGACCATCCCCACCTTCAAACATGGAGGTAGAAACACTATGCTTGGGGATGTTTTTCTTCTAAGGGTACAGGATGACTTCACTGCATTGAGGGGCCAATTGATGGGGACATGTACTGTAAAATCTTGGATTAGAACCTCCTTCCCTCAGTCAGAACACTGAAGATGGGTTGTGGATGGTGTTCCAGCATGACAATGACCCAAAACATACTGCCAAGGTAGCAAAGGAGTGGCTAAAGAAGAATCACATTAAGAGCATGGAGTGGCCTAGCCAGTCTCCAGACCTCAATCCTACAGAAAATCTGTGGAGGGAACTGAAGCTGCAGCCACCAAGCAGCAACCAAGAAACCTAAAGGATTTAGAGTGTTTCTGTAAAGAGGAGTGGGCCAAAATCCCTCTTGAGATGTATGCAAACCTGGTGACCGACTATCATCTTACTGCTGGGCTTGCCAACAAAGGTTTCTCCCAGTTACTAAGTCATGTTTTGCTTGGGTATCAAATACTTATTTCACTCAGTAAAATGCAAATCAATGTATAACTTATATGTAACATGTTTTTTCTTGATTTTTGGTTGATATTCTGTATCTATGAAACTACCTCATAAATTACAGACTTTTTCCCCCACTGTAGTTAAGCATGCACATGGAAGTCGATTTCATATAAAAGTTACCTGTAGCAGGTTATTTACAAGCAAAATATGAAGAAATGTGAAAAAAAAAAACACTAAGGAAACTACAAAATGTGTTTCTGTATAGCAGCTTTTGCATAGCATACTAACCTCTTATGGGTTTAGCTGTCCACCTCCTTAGATACAGAGAAAGGAAAGAAAGAGGGAAAAGAAAACTTTTAGTCCCATATTGCTCTGTCTGTCTTGCCAACATTGCAGGCAACAATACTGATTAAAATGACATGTACTAAAATATTAACTTTAGTAATATCTCTACTAATTGTACTTAATATTATTTTCTCAGTTTTGTGCTGTGTGAACTTTGTCAAATTTAGAAAAATGCTTTCGCTAAAAAATATGGTAGCTGCGTACATACACGGATCTTCTAGCAGCCTGTTATTGCTGCATTGTGTAATCTTCTCAGTTGTAATGTGCTGGGGTAAAGGCATAAACACTGCTGATGGGAGTAATTCTATTTTCATCACAAATTATATTGAGCATAATTTGAGTGAAAGCTGAATCTTTGAAATATTTACATGAATTTCAGAACTTCTTAGGTGTTGTTAACACTATAGCATTCAAATAAATTTTACATTTTATTATAAGCTTCCAACTTTGTGGCAACAGTTAGGGGAAGGCCCCTTCCTTCTACAGCATGACTGTGCACAAAACAAGGTCCATAAAGACATTGTTTGAGTTTGGAAGATAGTTTAATGTGGAACACCTTTGAAACATGTATTAGAATTTCAGAATTTCTTAGCATTTGGTATGTCCACATTGTGCTTTAATTGTAATGTACTCTTCATTGTAAGCTGACACTTTCTGATCAAAAGCCTTAACATTGTCATTTGTAATATTGGCCTCGCCTTGAAACATATACTGTTGAATATTTCCTCTTTATTTAATCTTTATTCCTGAATCATCTGACCCTTAAAAATTCCACTACACAGGTTTACAGAGAATGAAGGCAACTGCTGCCTGACAGAAACTAAAAACTATATAACTAGCTGTTCTAGAAGTATGCATGGGAGAACAGTTTTCTCTCTTTATGGACATAATTGTTGATTGAAGCATTTGGTGCTGAAATGTTAGTTTGTTAATGTGTGTAATTTTCAGCTGTTACTGTGACTGCAACAGCTGAAAATTACAAATATTAACAAACAACAGTTCCAGCCTACTGTACACCCCATTAACACACTGTCAGCTGATTTGAGAATTATACGCAGCAGTCTCCAATTCAGAGGTCCTGAGGACCCCCAGACAGTACACATTTTTCCTCCACCTATATGGCTTTGAGCAAAAGTTAGGTTTGAGCAAAAATGTGGATTGAAGCATTTAGTCTAAGTAAATAAATTATTGCATTTAGGTTCTGTTGAACATTTTAAATGTAATTCTGTAATGTTTCACTAATGTAAATCAGGAGACAGAGAGGGAGAGACAGGTGGTTACTATGCTGGAAAATGTTTGACATGTGGGTAGCATGCCAGAGAGGGATTGTCAGGAGCATACAAAACGATATGGACATAAACAAGACAGTAGCAAACATGTAATATGGACAGTACAGTGACAAAATTGCTCATTTGGTTGCAAAATTCCATGAATTTTCAAAGTTGGAAACTTCGAAAGTTGCAAAGTTGGAATTAACATGAATAAACTGGAAATCTGGCAAAATAAAATATAGTTGGTAAAAATATATTGCAGCATAATTGAAGCTAATGTAAATACAGTTCCTCAGTCACAGGCACATAGCACACTACTTACTGTGGGGCTATTGACGCCACACCCCCTACATGCATTGTGCATTCCTCCATCACATGCACAATGATGTCTAGAATTCTGAATTACTAAAGCTACTTTTTGAGCCCACAGCACAGATACAGACTATTGAAGCCACACATTTGAGCCCAAGGATTACATAAAGTCAAGTAAGTTTTGATGAT
>JBBJLS010056014.1:0-13142 GCA_037577275.1 Bryconaethiops microstoma
ATATATATATATATATATACACACACACACACACACACACACACACACACACACACACACACACACACACACACACGTGTGTGTGTGTATATATCTGTAGATCACTCCACAGATTTTAAATGATCAATAAGTTGTTTAAAGTTTTAAGTAAATTAATACCTTGAATGCCTTGTGTTTCATGAGTAGCAGATAACTTTGTTTTTTAAATATATACGTTTAGTTTTCATCTGTGAATAACTTCCTGTAAAAAATACCTTTTGATATCTACATTACACATACATTTTCTTGCTGCTACGTATGTGTTGGCAAAACATGCACACAAAAAACATCTACACAGTCAAACAAAACTTCTAAAAGCTTTATCTCTTACCCAAGACGTTATATTCCGGAGAATAGTCAAAACACAAGATCCCTTTCCTGACATGAAATATGGAGTTACTGTAATGGTAATGACAAAGCAGTTATTCCACAGATTTTCTGAAGAATTAAAACATTAATCAGACTCAGACGTTATTGCTTAGGGTGACAGATTTTAAAGCTTCTGGAAGCTGCCTCGTGTAAAATGACACGAAAAGAGTGTGAAAAGTTGCCTGATGACTGAGACAATGTTTTCCTATAGTTTTGAAAAACTTTTGGCCCGCAATGAATGCAATCATGGCAACAAGGGTGTTGTGAGGCTAAGCAATATCAGTTTCACTTACAAACACTAGATACAAAACCTCAGAAGACGCATGTAGGTTCACTTAGGATAGTGAATAAAATGGTTTTATTTGTGTTGTAGACATCACTCCTGATTGTAAAGAAATCTGAGTTAGGGAGATCAAACCACTCTGAATGAGTCTGTTTTGTAACAGAATGATTCAGAAATCATGTAAAATTGGTGGAACCTAGACATTTTAGTATCTGCAAGACAATCATAAGGTAACAAACACAGAGACATTTTAAGAGATAAAGACAATTAAGCATGGGGGAGTGTGTTTGTGTGTGTGTGTGCGTGTGTGTGTGTGTGCGCGTGCGTGCGCATGTGTGTTTGTGTATGTATGTACAGTCGTGAACGAAATTATTCATACCCCTGGCAAATTTTGAATTAAAAATTTTGGCTTAGTTACAAGCAAGTTTCTTTTTGATTGGAAATGACAGGCGTCTCCCAGAAGATAATAAGATGATGTACAAGAGGCGTCATTGTGGAGAAAAATATTTCTCAGCTTTTATTTACATTTGAACAAAAAGTGGCATGTCCAATATTATTCATACCCTCCTCAATAATCAATAGAAAAGCATTTTTTTTGGCTATTATGAGCTTTTTGCATGTCTCCATTGGTTTTTTTTTCCATAGACCGTGACAGTTTGCAAAAGGTATGACTAATGTTAGAAATGCCACTATTTGTTCAAATGTAAATAAAAGCTGAGAAATATTTTTCTCCACAATGAAGCCTCTTGTACATCATCATCTTATGTTCTGGGAGACGCCTGTGTCATCAAGAAGAAACTTGCTTGTTGAATAAAAGTAACTAAGTCAAAATTTGCCAGGGATATGAATAATTTCGTTTACGACTGTATGTATGCGTGTGTGTGTGTGTTTGCGCATGTATGTCTGTATGTATGTGTGTGTGTATGGATGTGTGTGTATGTGTGTGTGTATGTGTGTATGTATTTATGTGTGTGTGTGTTTGCGCATGTATGTCTGTATGCATGTTTGTGTGCATGTATGTATGTCTTTATGTATGTGTGTGTGTGCATGTATGTGTCTGTGTGTGTATGATGTGTGTATGTGTTTGTATGTGTGTGTGTGTATGCATGTCTGTATGTATGTGTGTATGTATGTATATGTTTGTGTGTGTGTGCACATGTGTGTGTGTACGTGTGTGTGTGTGTATACATGTGTGTGTGTGTGAGGTGATGAAGCATACCGGACTTTAACTTTGTGTGAGTGGGGAACGCTGGTCAGCACCATGGCAGTGTGTTCAGAGGGGCAGCAGGTGGCAACAGCGTTCAGCTCCGGCAGGAAGCGAACCTGGTAACACCAGCCAGCATGCAGTGCCTCGGGGGATAAAGAGAGCAAGAGATATGAAGAGAGATAGATGGGGGAGAGACAGAAGGAGTGTGGGAAAGAGATGGAGAGCGGGACAGACGAAGGTAAAAGACAGACTGATCACTCCAATTCAATTGACAAAAAAACAAGCATGAAATGCTGATCAGAATCAGCATAGAAAACTTTATTGATCCCGGAGGAAATTGCTTATGACTGCCAGACACACATAGACAAGAACACTATACGATATGAAGTCTAAATAAATCCAATACAAATTTGTAGAAAAAACTCAATATGCTATAAATAAGTAACTTACAGTTAAGTAAGTGAATAACTAATAACACGAATGGTGGTTAGGAGTCTATTACCGCATGTAATAAAGATCAGTTGAATGTAAGCAATATTGACGCAAGTAGTGATTTTCACATGGTAAGACTGTTGCACATTGCACATAGTGATCGTGTTTTAAAAGCTGATAAGAACATTGCATAAAATTCCACATGGTAGACTATTGCGCATCACAGCAAGAGAATGCACTTTAGATATACTTTAGTAGTACAATGCATACAAGCGAAAGAGTAGACTCTATCAGAGGCTCTCTAACCTTACTAACTCACTACAGCTTACTTTTTCTTTAGTCAAAAATGGTTAAAGAGATAGCAATCCCTGTAGATCAGTCATTTTTGCTGCATCTGTAATGGTACTATAGATATGACACGCAAAATTGTGAAGCTTTCCTTATTGTCATGAGCTGCCAAAGGAGGTAGAATCCCTTTCTATCCTCAAACACCTCCTGAAGACTCCTCTGCTCAGATGAGTTCATTTTCTTGCACTAATCCTACATAAAGATTTTTATTGTTTGCTCATATTGTAAGTCGCTTTGGATAATGAACGTATAATGTAATGTTGTCTCTGATATTTGTAAATACAGGGTGTATACAGTTCGTGAGTGCTGCTCACCACTTTGAAGCACAAGTAGAGTTCGGAGTAGTTCTTCAGCAGAGCAGAGACAGGAATATGACAGTTGCTCGCTGAAACAAAAGAACTGTACTCAGTTACACTCGGCATGCTGCTTTAGAAACTTGGAATTTGTGATCACACATACAACCATACAAGAAAAAAACATGCCTGTAAACGCACCAGATTTAAAAGCTCCAGTGTTGAAGAGGCCATTCTGTATCACATCCAGTGAGACGAAGGTGCACAGACTGCCGTCTGTATCGCAAAAGGAAAACACACCTTTACTCCCGTCAGACCTACAGAGATAAACGAGAGCTCTTGTGCTACCAGTTTGCTGTAACTCTGGATATGATCAGACAGAAAACACAACAGTGAAATGTTTAAAAGAAATACATTAGACGCACCAGTAGTCCATGACGATGACACCATTCTCCAGTCCAGTGAGAGAAAACACATGGTCACACCTGCCGGCACTGATGTTATAGAACGCTACAGAAAGATCAAAAGAAGAATGGTGCTTTTCTCCCTATGTTTGGTTTGAGAGTGAAAATGAAGATGCGCGCACATATGCATAGACACACAGACGGACAGACAGACAGACAAACACACACACAGACGGAGAAACACATGCACAGGCAAACAGACACACGCAATTTGGGCATCCCTGGTCAAACGATTTTTTTACCATCCTCTGAAAAAAAACACACATTTCTGCACTTTTTAATGTTAAATTCCTGTCCGTGTGCTGAGTTTAACATATTGTTATTTTATATTTTTCAATCTTCATAAATAAACATAAATGATGCACTATTTGGAGATAAATGCCAAGTATGTTTCCTGTACAAGTCAGATGAACTTACTTTCAACAAAATAACCTGTGCAGGGTCATTAAAACATAAGACTGCATACAATTAATACATCACTATCTCCTATTAAACCGATTTTTAACAATGAGTTAAGTGATAGATGTAACTGAACAATAATAAGACATTCAAAGATACCATAGATAAGCTAGAAAGGCTTTTAAAATGACTTTGTTATATCTAAATATCTAAGGTGTCATGTGGCAAAAAAATGCTATGCAAAGAGGTTTTTTTATACTGTAAGAGAAACCTTACTACAAACACTACACGAACAAAAGTATTGGGCCACAGGGTTTGAGTTTGGGGTTTTGGGATTTTGGACAATGCCATGTGTCCAACTTTTTGGACCCAGTTTGGGGTTACTGTACCCCAGTTCACAAAGCAAACTCCTTAAAGACATGGTTGGACCTCAACCCCAATCAACACTTTTGGGATGAACTAGAACGGAGATTGCGAGCCAGGCCTTCTCATAAATGCTCTACAGAATGAACTGGCACAAATTCCCACAGAAGCTCCAAAATCTTGTGGAAAGCCTTCCAAGAAGAGTGGAAGCTGTTGTATCTGCAAAAGGGGACCAAATCTATATTAAAGTCTATGGATTTGAAAGCAATGTCATTAATGTCCCTGTTGGTGGAAATGGTCAGGAGTCCCAATATTTTTGTCCATATTGCTCAGATGCCCCCTGTAGTTAGGGAGTGGAAGTCGCTTTGGATAAAAGTGTCTGCTAAATGCCGTAAATGTAAATGTAGATGTTTCCAGAAAGGTGTATTACTTGATGTAATTGAACAATTAACATCCTACCACGCTCTGGGACACGTATAAAAATGCTGAGCAGGTACTGTTGACCTTGAGCAAAAATTTTACATCTATACATCCACAAACAGAGAAACTGACAATTGTGATAAAAAATGTGTGTTCAGTGACTCATGTTAGTGTGATCTGTGAAAATAGACAGAGAACGTCAGTGCGGAACGTGATCAGATTATCAGGAAGAATAGTCTATCCACAACCACAGAGAGAGGGACATGGTGGTCCTCCCCCATAAACGTCCATATCAACATCCAAACAACATATTGCATCCTACACATGAAGCTGAAAAGTGGGTATTTTATAAATCTATTTAGAATGGGAAACCACTCAATGGACATGTTAAAGCAGGCCTGGGGACTGAACCTTTGGTGCTGAAAGATGGGTGAAGATGTGGCCAGCAGTATTTGTGGTTGCTGGTAACAGCAGACAGTTGTCTTACTTTTAACCTATTTACTATTTTGGAAGCAGTAAGAACTCAAGGTACAAACACTTTAACCTTTTCTATAGCCACACCCGTTGCTATTAGCTGCAAAAAATCAAGCACACATTAATGCAGTCTCCATAGAGACCTTAAATGTGGCATCGTCATAAGATACTACCAAGTCAGTCTGTGAAATTTCTGTCCTGCTAGATCTACCCTTAACTGTTAAGTGCCAATATTGTGAAGTAGAAGTTGCTAGAAGCAACAACAGCTCAGCCATGAAGCAGTAGACCATCCAGTGCTGAAGCATAAAGCATGTACAATTCACCTGACCTCTGATGCACCACTCATTACAACCACCTCTGGAAGCAATATCATAACTGAACATCAGGAATGTTATAAAATAGATTTCCAGGGCTGAGAAGCTGCACACACGCCTAAGATCACCAAGCACAATGGCAGATTTTGGCTAGCTGTGATTTTGAGGCATTGTCTTTGTATTTGTTGCAGATAATGTATCTTCTATAAATAGGAGACATATTTCCAAGTGAAATACAAAACTGAGGAGGTTCTCTGAGCTAGTTGAATGTTTCACTTGTTGGTGAGGATGGCTGGAGGGTCAAACAATGTTTCTGTTGGCCATAATGTTTCTGAATTGTGCTTAATACAACCAGAGGTGTGAGCGAACATGGTAAAATGAGCCGTTTTAATTTCAGTGAAAACTTTAGTTGTAGATGTGATAAACCTACCTACGTCCCGCCTTGAGGACGCAATGGCCAGCAGGTTGAGATTGCTCAAACAGACCATGTCTGTTATATAGGTATGTTGAGACTTCTTAAGATGGTCCACCTGAATCACAGTCACAATTACACGGAAAGGTTTCACATTATTCAGATGAACTTTTGTATAATATAATTGTTAACTTAAACCAAGCTCAGTAATCAGTCTTGCACTTTCCATCATATAGTCCAGTGAGTTTTGAACATTTTAATACATAATGAATGGTAACCTAGCATTAGTTTGTTAGTTCGTCCAGAGTTCCACTACCACTACAATACAAAACATGCCCTTGGGCACTACCATTGGGGAACCCCCTTTGTCCCTCACTGTCCCATTCATAAACACACACTCACCCTGATGGAGCGGGTGAGTTGGAACCTTTCGCTCCAGTAGTTAAGGATGCCGTCTTGGCTGATTGACAGGTATCTACCCGACCGCACAACGGTCTTTGGTGCTGATTTCTCCTGCTCACCCAAACAACTTGTCTGCGCTGTTAGGGACGGAAATGGGTAGAATTGCAGCCCCACGATGGGCCTGCAGTGTGCTCTGACAAACATACACATTGAAAACAAAACAACAGGAATAAATGTTAGTCCCTTCAAAACGCATGGGATTATACACTGATGAGTCACTTCATTAGGACCACCTCCATATACACCATAACATTTCAATCCCTGACAGGGGTAGTGAATAACACTGACTATGTCATTACAGGGAGACATGCCAATGGGTGGGATATATTAGGCAGCAAGGGAACAGTCAGCTCTTGAAGCTGATGTGTCGGAAGCAAAAAAACAGGCAAGTGTAAGAATCTGAGCGACTTTGACAAGGGCCAATTTGTGAAGGCTTGATGAACATGAACAGGTCAGAGCATATCCAAAATGGCAGGCCAGACAACGATTGAACCGGCAACAGGGTCATGGGTGCCCCAGGCTCACCAATACACATTGGGAGCGAATGCAAGTCTGACAGGAGAGACCCTGTGGAATAAATTGCTGTCTATGATACAAAGGTGTCAGCACAAACAGTGCCCATACTGAGCCTTGTCCGCCACCAAAATCGCCCACAATGACCATGATTCATTCTCTGATATGGCACTGTAATGTTAGAGAGAGTGTGTGTGTGTGTGTGTGTGCTGAGAGAGTGTGTGTGTGTGTGTTGCAGAAACAGCAGTGCTGCTGGAGTTTTTAAACACTGTGTCCACTTACTGTCCAATCTATTAGGCACAACTTGTTGGTCATCAGATCAACTTGTGTTGGTCATCCTCTAGTCCTTCAGTCAGTTTCTGGCCACAGGACACTGTCTCTGCCCAGCAGTGACACTGAGATGTTTATGAACTCCAGAAGCACTGCTGTGTGTGATCCACTCTGTGCAGCATCACACACTAACATTGCACCACCATGTCAGTGTGAGTCGACATTAATTTCACATTGTTGAGTGTACATAGTCTACGCACTCCCAAAGGTGGAGGACTGAGGTGAAAAAACAAATGACTATCTACTATACGGGTTATTTTGTAGCCTGCTATTCAGAGTACCACCACCCATTCAGATGAAACAGTCTTTTAATAACACACTGAGTCAAACAGAATAATCTGGATGCATGTATCTTAAACACTCAGGTTTAATAACTGTTTCAGATGTCTTTGGAGAGATTTTTTTTCACAAAAGAAGAGGGAGACCACAGACCACTGAGAAATGAGAGCATGTGGGAAATGTGACTCACGATGGATAAGCAATAAAATCTACCTGTAATTGGAATCAGTCATTTAAATGTACGTCATTATATTTATGTATGTGTTTATAGGTTTTGTTTTACTTTCATCGACATGTTACCATGTTTTATTATTAATTTTTGTCATTATTAGTTTTGTTTGTTTTCATTATGTTCTGTGTCTCATTCTGTAAATCAAAAACAAATAAAAATATAATAATTAGGGATGTAGCAGTGCATTGAAAAACTGTCAAATTGCAGTGCAAAAATGTGACAGAACGCATTGTGGACATGTGACAATGCATCATGGGGAATAAGCTTTAAAATAATTATTCGAGGTATATGTTTATAGTGTTAAACCAGTACCATTCAACAATCCCTTTTCATGCCATAAATCACTCTCCCCCACCTCCCAGTTCTAGTCCTATTAGCAAATTGTGCCACAATCTAATACAGTAATTCAAATTTTTATTCCAAATACATCATCTGGACTCTGGACTCTGCATCGTCTACTGGACGAAACTGAGTTGACTGTATCGTTACACCCTTAATAATAAAGATAAATAAAAAAGGAAGTGTCCTGCCATTTAAAAGCATTTCAAACACACCAAACCTGAACAGCATGTTAATGTAGAGCAACTATAATCTTATTAGAGGAGCTAATAAGATTATAGTTGGGTCTTGCTCGGGAACGAGAAGTTTAGAGAGAACATGACTGTAGTTGGGCCACACTTACACAGGCACAGTTCTGAGTGGTTTGGGGAAGTAGAGAGGCAGGTTTTGTTTCTGCAGAGCGTCTTTCCCGCAATACTCCAACCGCATATAGTCCAGATATTCAAACTTTTTGAAACAAAGACAGACACACTGTTACATTCATGTATGGTGAAATGTTCAACACATTTCAGAAACACTTAACCCTGTTAAGACAGCAATGGTACAGACAACCGTGTCATTGTATGCGGAGCTGTTCATTTTGTCTATGACACACGGGGGATGGGGTAGCCGTGGGGGGAAGAGGGGAATCATATGCTTGGCCTTCTTAATGCTCCCCTATTATTCCAAATAGTCTTCTTTCCTTCAGTGTCTCAGCCTTGAGGCATTTCTCTTCACAGTAAGGCTCTCGTTTATGCGTTCTCTCTGCTCCCTGAGAATGCCCCGGGCATTGGTGAGGCTTTGGCATGGTCTGGCAAATGTACTGCATGATGGTCACAGCTGTGCATTTGAATCAGGGCAACTCTAGTGGGGTGGGTGTACATTTGGATGTCACGTTTCGACCCAGTCCTGACAGAAACGAGTAGAATGAAGCACATGTGCAGACTGACATGACATTGGAACACTTTGTAAGAGGCCAAGCAAAGATAAGAGACTTCTGGTCATAAGGCCTTACCATTTAAAATGATAATTCTGCAACATATACACTGTAATATTTTATAAGGTGTGTTCACGTGTGACTATAAGGTCCACTTTACTTTACTTTACTTAATAGAATACAAGCTGGGAGGATGATGACTAGCACTATGGTCAGGTACAGACCAAATATAGCAAGTAGCTCATGTAGCTAACAGTGTAATCAAAGCATAAAACCACCAAACATGGCGTCGTTATGGCTATTTAAAGTCTGGTCGTAACAAAAGCAAATTACCTGCCCAAAACTAGTGGAAGAAGCCATCTTGAACACTGAAAAATATCCAATTTTTTACCACACCTTAAAATGTAAGGGAGTAACTTTTTGAGTCATGAAACTAAGATAAAAAATAACATGGACAACCCACCCAGTCCACTGTGCCATCACAATTCGTGTCCACCTTCATGAAAATACTGTCAAGATCCTCATCCTCCACTTCTCCCATGGTTCTCTTCATAGCCTCCCGAAATTCCTTCATTTCCAAGCCTGTGGAAAGAAAGATGGAAAAAGAGAAACAGCGATTGCAGTCATAGGAATACAGAAATAATGAAACAACAGTGTCAGTGTCCTGACATCTTTGATCTTTTTGTGCCATGTGTAGAGGCAACCCAAGACACCAGGCCAGTAGTTCCTAAACACATTTTATTTTTTCTGTATTTCCTATTCTAACACCTGGTCCAATAAATCAGCTAATTACCGAGGCCTGAGTCGAGTGTAGCTGTACTGAAAGAACTGTGAATCTCTATACTAGGGGCTTGTACACTAGTTAAAGATGCACTGGGGCGCTCTGGCCACTCTGGGTCCAACACTTTGGTGCACAAGTGTGTTTTTCACACCTTCGCTAATATGTGCATCCAAACAGCTGGTAAGCATGTCTACAACCCCCAGACCCTGCTCCAGATCTCAGCTTACTACGCGCACCAGGCCCTCAGACTGTGGCATCACTTGATGTATCTCTCTTCCTAACACTGAATGCTGTTGCCACCTGCTGCACCTCTGACCACACTGCCATGGTCCTGACCAGCATCTGGAAGATTTTAATCTTGCAAATCTCACGTCAGTTCTCTCTGATCTGCGTGAAGACAGAAATGATGCATACCTGGATTCCCATCTGTATCTGCCTCATTAAATATGGCCTCCAAGCCTTTGAGGTGTTCTATGGTTATCCGGTCTTCCACCCGGACCTGCACCTGCGTCTCCATCACCTCAGAGCCTGGCGTGGCCTGCTGAAACATGTGTAGTGGTCGTTCTCAACTCCAAGCGCAGAGGTCCGCAGCCCTGCAATCCTCCCTTCCCCACTATGTAATGCAACTCATTACAGGTTTAATAATTTATCTTAACAGCTAAATAAGGTGTGCTGTGGCGGGACACACTTGAATGAGTGCAATTTGTAGACTTCAATGGAGTTTAACAAGAGTTTAATGGATTTTTTTATTTACCTGGACAGCAGTTTGTTGCTGATTTCTGCCATCAGAATCAGACCTAAAAACATTTGAACATTTGAAAAAAAAGTATAACCAATAGAATAAAAGCTATACAACACAGATATATCTATCTAGATAGATATAAACCTATTAATGTATATGTACAATATATACATATACTTATAGACCAGTAACACACACACACACACACACACACACACACACACTCAGAACTGTTTATAGTTGCTGTCCATCCCACCCAGTGCTAATGCTAACAACGCGCTGGCAGAACTGTATGGAGCTCCAAAACACTTATCCTGACAGATGCAAAATAATACAAATTATATATATATATATATATATACACACACACACATATCCTGACAGATGCAAAATAATACAAATTATATATATATATATATACACACACACACATATCCTGACAGATGCAAAATAATACAAATTATATTTATATATATACACACACACACACATATATAAATATATATATATATATATATAGACTAGTAATTGGATTAAGGGCCCAAAGCGGAATAATATAAACCTAAAATATTATAGAACTTGAGAAAGTCTTCATTCACCTGGCTCCAGGAGAAGCTTTCACCACCACCTTACTGGCCATGGTTTAAACCGATTCAGCCGTTAAACCGCTTCCTGCTAAAAGTTAAAGTCTCCGTCCAGAGCAGTGTAGAGGCTGAGCCATCGTGGGGTTCTGGAATTCTGGGCAGTTGGATATCAAATCAAAATACCCACGGTAAAATTCAAAATGAACTCCAGCCAACTAAAAAAGGACAACTTAAAACTGGAAATAGTAGACACTCATTAGCGCTAAACACGTAATACTGTTTTATTTGTAAGAAACTGACCCTGGCAAATACAAAAAAGAACGAGAAAACCAGTACAAAAACGAGGACAGGGAGAATTTGAGAGAGAGGCTCAGGATCCACAGTGTAAAATCCATCGCTAGATTGTTCTGGAAGGCCACTGAAGAGCAAACATAAAAACTGGGACTGGAGCACCACTGCATATTGTACTGACCATTTCCCTTGTTGAACCTCATTCGTTTATACAGCTTATACCATCATCTCAAAGAGCAGTTCACTGTAAGGAATGGAAAACCAGCTGCAAGTCACTGCAGGTTAATGAAAACCTTTAGGTGACACAACTATTTATTCACGAGTGCAAAGGAATCAGTCGACGATTTTTAAAGCACCAATTAAGGCTTCTTGCATGAGAAAACATTATCTACAAAAACTCAAGGCTTCTGAGAGACTAGACCCAAAACTCAACAGCGATAATAAAATTATCCTGCTTGTTTGATGTATTCATAATCAGTGAACAGAAACACAAGTGCTGATTTGATATTGCTTTTACATGAGACAGTGGAAGGAATAAAAGTGGAAATGGAAAAAATGGAACTGTGATCCATAATCAACAGGACAGGCTCTGAATTCCTAAGTCACATTCCACACAACTGACCATAAATTAGTAAAGCGTGATTAAAAGTGTACATGGGCAAAACATTCTCCAACACTCCAACACACATAAAATATCCAGTTGAAATGTAACCTGTTGATAAAATCATAGAAAAAGAGAAATAGATTTAACACAACCCCAACTGCAAAAAAAAAAAAAAGTGGGTTTTGAAATTAAAAGATAATAATAACAGATAAACCATACAGGAATAAACCATATAAGAGATATTTTATTTTGAAATGTTTTGATGTTGAAGTATACTAAAAAAACCCACATGCAGTAATGCAAGTGCTATTGTTGTTGTTATTGTTAAAATAATAATAATAATATTAACAAAAGTAATAAAAACAGTTGAAGTTGTGTGTGTCATGTTTCTACAGATGTACTTTCACAGAGAACTGCAGAATAGTTGCCAAAAAGAAAACATGGAAAATTAAAGGACATTGTTGATGTGTGGTCGTGTTGAAACATGTCTGATCTCATCTCGCCTCGAAAAGGATCAGGAAGGAGCTTCTGACTGCTTTTGCTTTCGGTGTGCGCCGTCGAGGACAGGAGAAAGGTAACGAATTATTTTGACTGTTTTTACTAGAAATGTGGGTTTCTAAAGTGCGTTATGTTCATGAACTTTTGCAGAACTCAAAGTGACTCAAGAGTTTAATGATTCTCTCCTACACTATATGTACTGTAGTACATTTGAAGCACAACTGTATGTTGATTGAGCTGAATGATTCCAGTAGGCCTTTGGATTTATGTTGACATTATTTGAAGTCATTAGTGGACAAAAGGTATGAATATATCTACTGTGGTGTCTTATCGCTTGCTTCGAAACACCAAGTGTGTTCGTTATCAGAAACTTTATGTGTGCACATAACAGCTTATCTCTTCGAACACCATTCAGAACTTATTCATATGAAATGAAACAGCCGGTTTAAATGGCAATAAACAACAAATAACATTGATGCATGTTTTGAAATATTTTGAAAAAATTACACTCCTCCTCTACCTGCTACCACTACAACTGCATATAGCTTAATAATAATAATATGATAATAATAACAATAGTAATAATGATGATGATAATTGTTGTTGTTTTTGTTGTTATTTTTATTATTGACAACAACCAACAGTCATGATTATGAACTGCTGATTATCACACACATGCACACACAACCACACACTCTCTCTCTCTCTCTCTCTCTCTCTCTCTCTCTCTCTCTCTCTCTCTCTCTCTCTTTCT
>JBBJLS010056034.1:0-13141 GCA_037577275.1 Bryconaethiops microstoma
GTCTCTTATTATATGCTATGTCACATGTGCACTTTACGGAGCTGCTTCAAATTTCGTTATACTGTGTATAATGACAACAAAGGCTTTCTATTCTATTCTATTCTCTTAGTTAGCTGTGTTTTCCACCTTTCTTTTCTTTCATAAATAATGTTTTTGCACAGTCTCTTTCTAAAGGCTGTGATGTTGGAGGAATACTTCTACTTCTGGAATGATTCACCATTGTTCCAAGTTTTCTCTGTCTGGAGATAATGACCTTTTAGGAGTGATTTAGGAGTGATCTGTTCCTTAAGGCAGTTGGGCGACGTACAAACAAAGGGGAAAAGGGAGGGAATTTTATCACATTCTACTACAGTGTTATTCTTGGTGTGACTGTCCAAGACAGTTTGTCCTGTCTCTGAATATCATAGTCAGTTGTGTTCCCTGAGTACTGCCCTCTTTCTGCAATTTCAATCTGGTTTAAAGTTTCCTAGATAGCTCTGGTAGACTTTTCATGTTTTTCGAACTGCAGACACTGTAATGCAATTGAATGGATTCTAGGGGGCCTCAAGCTAACATGCTTTAGTCATACACGATATGGACAAAATAACTGGGGTGCCTGACCATTATGCCAAGAGGGACTTTAATAACATTGCATTCAAATACATAGACTTTAATCTGGAGTTGGCCTCCATTTTGCAGCTATAACAGCTTCCACTCTTCTTGGAAGGCTTTCCACAAGATGGAGTGTTTCTGCGGGAATTTGTGGCCATTCATTCTGTAGAACATTTATAACATTAGACACTGATGTTGGACGAGAAGGTCTGACTCACAATCTCAGTTCCAGTTCATTCCCAAGGTGTTGGATGGGATTGAGGTCTGGGCTCTGTGAGGGCCAGCCAAGTTCTTCCGCACTGAACTCCTCAACCATGTCTTTATGGAGCTTGCTTTGTGCACTGGGACACAGTCATGCTGGAATAGAAAAGGTTCTTCCCCAAACTGTGTCCACAAAGTTGGAAGCATGGTGTTGTCCAAATATGTCTTGGTATGCTGAAGCATTAAGATTGTCCTTCACTGGAAGCAAGGGGCCTAGCCCAAATGCTGAAAAACAGGTGAGTTCCAATGCTTTTGTCTATATAGCGTACATAACCAAGTGTACCTTAAGGAGAAATCTTTGTGTTTGCTGCTGGTATTACTGTGTGAGGTTACTAGATAAAAAGTAATGTCAAGTTCACTAGGCGACTAATGTGCACAGTGCATCCCGACCCCCAGAGAGATCTGGCAGGATCCACCGCTGCAGTGGTTTCCTGATATAGATCAATAACATATAGAGGTATAGAATGATTGAGATCTTTTAGCATATTTCACATTGCTGGAATGTTGACATTGCAAGGGATGTTTATTTTCAGCAGGGCTGGAAATAATCAAGCCTGCGAGTGTTAGGTCTACTGCCAACTTTAAGAGAAGCAATCAAAAAGCAAATTTTTGCTTTGGTGTTCCAGAGCAGATTTTTGTTCTTTTCTAAAATTTAAGGATATTTTATTTATTTAATTAAAAAATTGGAGGTTTAGAAATCATTCTTAATGATAACTCCTGTTTAGATAACATACAAAGTCCTGTGAAAATATCTTGATTACACAGATGGCTCACACATTTGCTCTGTTCTGGCTCTTAACACTGCAAAATCAAGGCATTAAGAAGGTACAGAGGTTAGCTCTAGTGTCACGATATTGGCTTACACCAGTGTCACGATATTGGCTTACACCAGGTTGTTGACGGCACAGGCGCAGGTAGACATAATGATCATAAAGGTTTTATTGAAAAAAGAAACAAGAAAACAAAGGTAGCACAATGGCCAAAAACTAAACTTGAAACAATACAAAAAAACTAAACTTAACAAAACTACAAAGAACAAGACAGCTACATCCAAGATACAATCCTTCCAAGGCACATGAGCTCATACCATCAACATTCAATGCTCCTCAGCCAACCACCACCCTGTGACAGATTAAATACACCCTTAGGACCAATAGGAAGAGAGGAGCGCAATTGCGGTTAATCATGCTCAGCTGTGTGACCTGATTAACCCGATGACTCGAGACACCCCCTGTTGGCCACAGGCTAGAGGAGTGACTCCTGTCCTCCTCAGTGGCACCCTCTGGTGGTCGTGAACCGGAACTGCAACACAGACAAGTCCATCTCCATTTTAAGGCAGCCACTCTTGGTTGCAGGGTGAAGGAGTGTAACCAGTCCCCCTCTGGAGGCCGTGGAGAGGGACTGTTACACCTAGGTTATTTTTTACATTGTTATTATCAGGAGACCCTAGGCTATTTTCATATGTCATTGTAAATGATAGGAGATATTTTATTAATTTAGCTGGGGTTTTTTTAAAATGTACTTATAACCTCCTTAATTGGACTTTCTTACCTGTACAGAAAATCAATCAGTTGAATATAAGAATGTTGACAGTGATTCATTCTATGAAAACAAAATAAGAATAGCATAATATTTTATTGATTATTGATCTTTTTCAGATTGACTTGAATGTTCACTATTAGGTGTTAAAAACATTCATCAACAGGTATTCATGAAATGCTCGTGAAATCATGGAAATTGAAAGATAATCAATATAATTTAGTTCAGTAGTATACCTGTGTACTTAGTAAGTTTCACTTTCAGCAATAGAAATGGATTTAGAAAAGTATCCACTATTGATTTCTGGAACACAGCCAAAAATACATGGATAGTTTGAGGGTTCTGCAGTTTAGGCTGATAACTGCTACTTGTGATGAGCAATGAATGATGCATTTTTTTTTAATGAAGTGAAAACTTTATCATGGTATGGGCCCAGGAAAACAAGAATTGGTGTGACCACTGCAGACTTGAAAGCAGATAGGCCAGTTGTTAAGGAGCCATTGATGATGTAGCATACTCAACGGGATAGGGTCGAACAGAGATGTGGTGGGTTTGCTGGGAATCAGAAGCAGGAAACTGGGCAGCACTGGCTGGTCTCTGGCAGACTGGTGGCTTGATCATTGGCAGGAAGGATCTACTAATGTCATCAATCTTCTTGTCAAAGAGCACAGAGAAGTCTTCTGGTGAGAGAGCTGGAAAAACTAGAAGAGATTGAGATTTAAGAAGAGACGAAAAGGTGGCAAACAACTTGCGAGGGTTGGATGCTGATTCTTCAAACTTGGTTCTGTAGAAGGAAGACTTTGCAGAAGTTAAATCAGTGGCAAATTTGGATAAGAGAGAACGATAATTGATAAGGTCACTGTCGTGAAACATTTTCCTTCATCTTCTTTCGGCTGCTTTCAGTTCCCTTCTGTTACTTCTCAGGACCTCAGACAGCCATGGAGCTGGGGGAGAGACTCGCTATGGTCTGGAAGACAAGGGGCAGAGTAGATTAATTGAACTGTGGAGAGATGAAAGAAGGTCATTGGCAGCTGATTCAACTGAAGACACACAGGGGTTAGTGGAGTTGGGGAGAGATAAGGAAGATAAAATAGCAGAGGAGAGAGAGCAGAGATAGAGATTTTTTGCATCCTAAATAAGCAAACAAACAGATGCCTCCATTGGACATACACTGAATTATATCAGGATTAGTATGTAAAGACTAACTAGTTATAGAAGTCATTTGTTGGTCTTTAACTAGCTTAATTAAATGACGAATCATACACGCTGGAGTGTAAATGACTCATGACTGCACTCTGTTAAAAAGAAACCTAAATAATCAGCAATGTTAGGTCCTAAGTTTTGCAGAAGACTTGAAGAAACCAAGGACTTAGATTCAGAACGTGTTTACACAATCTCTCATGAAATAATGATTCCTCAGAATTTCAGTGGAACTGCACACAAAAGGGAAACCATCTGTTTTAAGCATTGAGTCTAATCCAATCAGACAAAAAATGAACTGCATTTCAGTGACATTGCTACTCTCAGCCCGCTCTGTTGCAAAACCTGGTTCATTGCCATTACCCTCAAATGTAAAAAAGCAAAGTTCACCATCTTCTCACAGATGTACCACTCTCTCACCTTGTTTCAAGAGTGAAGAAACACTTCAACACTTCCTGAAAAAAAGTGAAGGATGACAGTCTTTGTTGTGCTTCGATCTACCTGCAGGTGTTTGGCCTTTTTTCCCGCCCTTGTGTACAGACACACCCTTCCTTCTGAGAATGGCTAGGTAGTCCATTCTCACGACGGGAGATGTGGTTTCCCAAAAATGCGCAGGCACTGAAGAGGACATAGCTTGTTGCTAAATGTTATTTTAGTGTCAATGACTGGTGCCCTAAATGCGTCACAGTGATTTACACGCCTTGGTAGACATAATCACCATAGACAATTTGTGACAACTTTAGCACTGATTGCATTGCTGTAAGTTAAAGATTTTCTATTCCACCTAGAGAGCATGACATCAAAACGCTACTAATTACTCATAAGTTTACATGTCTTATAGTGTTAATGAAAACCAGCATCAGACCAAAAGTGATCTAGATTAAAGATTTTCCAGACTCTCGCACTGTGAGTAAGACATTAACAAATGCATTAGTTCGTTACAAACATTGTAACCCACTTCCCTGCAGTTATATATACAACATCCAGTCTCACTTCTTCCTTTTTAGGTCTCTCTTTCTTCTCTGCCTTTTTCCATATTCAGTATGTGGCTCAACTGCAGAATATCGAAGGTAGCTTTCATCCCAGTGATGAAACACAGGTACCCGAATCAGAATCAGAATCAGAAAACTTTATTGATCCTGGAGGAAATTGCATGTATTCTTTTCATCTGTCAAATGTACTCATATGGAACCAAAACTGTCACAGATCCTATGCTTATCTGTTATTTTGACTTCTAGGCTACAAGCTAATAGTGAGCACATGTTAGTGTTTAACATATAAAAGTTTTTCCTGTATTTGGAAAACGTTCAGTCAGTTCAGATGTAGATGTGTTTATATTGAGGTCAGGCTGCAGCAGAGAAGTCATAAACTAATAGTGCAAAATGTTTAAGTACACAAAAAGTACACCAAGAAAACAGTTTGTTAGGATTTAATGTAACATATATGAGAAAAAATATAATGGTGTGAAAAGTGACCGTTTTATGTCAAAATGTAGTGAAATAAAGAGCAGATCATTCAAAAAGTACAGTATTCAGTAATTCATAAGTATTCATTAGTTCATATACATACTTAGAAACTTCTATATTTATATTTTTGTAATATTTATATAGTATGCTTTTATATTATGTTGTGTTTTATAGGTGTTTATTCTATTTGTTATATTAATTTGCTACTTCTACTTTCATCTCTTGTTCTGTCCACTTTGCTGCCATAACAATGCAAATTTCCCACCTGTGGAACTGATAAAGGGATGTCTTATCTTATTTTATCTTGTGTGTGCACTTTTCACAAAGTGTGTTAGAAAATGTGACAAGCAAATGTATTTTTCCGTTATTATATTTATTTTTGTCTAAACACCAGGCAGCCACAACATTAAAACCACAGACATATGAAATGAACCACAGTATCTCATTACTATGGTGCCTGTCAGCAAGTGAGATTAATTAGGCAGCCGTCAGTTCTTGTGAACAGTCCGTTCTTGAAGTGGATGTGTTGGAAGCAGGGGGAAATTTGTGACGGCCTCTCCAAAATGGCAGGTCTAGTGCGATGTTATTGGTATGCATTGGACCACTTCTACCTACCAGAAGTGGTATAAAGTACTAGGGTCATGGGAATCCACAGCTCACTAAGTGACTTACACACACCCAGCAGTCCACATGATAAAAAAAAAAAAAACAAGCAAAGGCTAGCTTTGTTTCAGATCCCATAGTAGAGCTACTGCCACAAAAAATTGCTGAAAAGGTTCATGCTGGCTATGATGAAAAGGTGCTGGAACACATTGTAGCTTGCTGTGTATGGAGCTGTGTAGTTGCAATCCAGCTAGAGTGTCCATGCTGACCCATGACCACTGTTGAAGCCCCAACATTGGTCACATGAGCTTAAAAACTGGACCATGGAGCAATGGAAGAAGGTGTCCTGGCCTAATGAATCTTGTTTTTCTTATCATGTGGACTGCTGGGTGTGTGTAAGTCACTTACCTGGAAAAGAAATGGCACCAGAATGCACTATGGAAAGAAGCCAAGCCGGCAGAGGCAGTGTGATGCGCTGGACAATGATCTGCTGGGGAAACATTGTGTCCTGGCATTCATTTGGACACGTACCATCTGCCTAAGCACTGTTGCAGACGAAGTACACCCCTTCATGTTAATGGTACTCCCTATTCTCTTTCAGCAGGATAATGTACTAACGTGCTAATGTTAAAAGCTTCATAACGGTCTGAGAAACAAGACAAAGAGTTAAAAGGTTTTGACTTGGGCTCCAAATTCCCCAGCTCTCGATCCTACTGAGCATCTGTGGGATGTTCTGGACAAACTAGTCCATCTAATATCTGCTGCTAATATCTAAGTGACAGATACCACAGAACACCTTCAGAGGTCTTGTGGAATTCACAACTCAAAGGGTCAGAGCTGTTTTGGTGGTATGAGGGAAACCTGCATGATATTAGGCAGGTGGTTTTAAGGTTATGACTGATCAAGGTATATTGTAACACTGTTGTATTCATGCAGTGCTAGTCCACAAGGACATCATTGATTTCAACAGTCTGATACAGGATGAAGAGTGACTTATTAAAGAAAAAAAACAACGCATGTCCATGAGCGATACTGTATTATGTGAGAATACGGCTGCCTATGAGGTGTTTTGTTGATCTTCTACACTTTTATTGATAGATTGCAAAACAAATCTAATGTTATTGGAATACCATAAAAACATACTCATTACTAGTCTTGATAAATCAGTCCTCCCTTGATACGATTCCCAAGCAATCCTCCTCTTTTCATGAATGACTTTCTTGGATGAATATGTGAAGGCTCAGAAATAATAATGCTGACAAATTCAATCTGGGCTAAATACTTGGATAGCAGTGATTTAAAAAAGATAGATCAGAAATATATATTGATAATGCATATTTGCATGTTTCAGAAAACATGACCAAACATTTGTTATGAAATTTTGACACATTATAAATGACAGCTGCTATTATAAATAATAGATGCATTGTATAGGGGAAAGTGGGGTGATTTGTGCCAGTTTCAAGTGACCACACATTTTACAGCCATTTTACTCATTCTGCAAAAAAGAGAGCCTCATTGCATGAGAGGTAAGCACATTTAAGTTCAGAAAACTGTTTTTGCCTTTCAAAGTAAAATTTCTATGATCAAGGTTTTTTTTATTATTGTGTCTGAACAGTTATAGACACGTTTGAAAACATTTCACTCATGTTTAGGTGCTTTGGTAAGCTACACTATGAGTCTATACAGCTAGGATGATGTTGGCTCAAAACTGCTGGATGATTCATTTTTTCCAAAATGGTGGGGTTGGGGTGATTTCGCAAGGGCCTGGGTTAACCCCACCCCCCCAAACTTATGAATATTTTAAACATATTCTTTTATTGTAATTGTACATTACATTTTATCACGTAAACTATGTGACATTCCTAATTTTAGACCAAGAATAGAACTAGACCATCATGCCACAGAGTTATAAAAGGAAGACCGGCAGGGCTTCCACTCATCTAGAGGACATGGACAGAGCAGTGAAAGAGGTGGAGAAGGGGAAGTCCATTCATCAGGTGGCAAGGCAGATGATCATATGCAGCATGACATTAAAACGATACATGGAGAAGAAAAAGATTGATGAAAAAAGACATAATGCCAGGATATAAAAGAACTGGACTTGCCAATCAAGTCTTTGGCGAACATATGGAGAAAGAGCTAGCAGAACATATTATGCACTAGCAGCAATGTTTCATGGTCTAAGTCCCATGAAATGCCATGAATGGCTTTTGAGTATGCATGAAGAAATGACATCGATATTCCTGGCAGCTGGATCAAATTTATAAAAAAGCAGGTTGGGTTAAGTGTGCATTTATTAAGAAAAAGTAATAGGGAACATTAATAATGATATTTCCCCAGGAAATGCTCATTATCAGTTATCGCCATGCAGATACTTCACAGAGAAGCAAAATTGGGTACTTATTAAAGCATATAGCTTCAACTTATGTAAATCTGAATGTAAACTGCAATGGCTCAAATTAAGAGATATGCTAATAATGCTAAAAACGCTAATAAACTTTTAATCTTTTCTAGGACGTGTTTGCGGGTTTTAAAGCACGCCACCATTTCTCATGCGGCACTCCTGAAGCAACCTCTCTTGGTATAGCTACTGCCTTTAATAGACACAACATGGGAGAGTTCTTTAATTAACCTTTTTGGTTATGTTTGTAAATAAAGAATACTTTGCAATCAACATCTGCCAAAGCGCCTGCATTCCTTGGGGAGTCACACATGTGACACACACCGGGTGCAAGTTGTGCCACGAAACTTTTTTCAGAAAGCTATATTTCTTAAATACTATACCTCAGATCCAAAGTGATTGTTCCCAGGGATGCATCACATCCTGAAATATATGTATATATTTTAGTTGGAAGCATTACTGTCATGGCCTTACTTTAAGGTCACTTTAAGTAAAAACTGTCCCAACTCACACCACTGTCCCCTAAAGTTCACGAGAATTTTATACCATGATATATGCTGAAATCTGTCAGTTTCACAGTATAACAAAATGCTGAGAAGTAGAATGGGGAGGACTCTTACAAGGGTAGAAGGGTGAACAAGTTTCTGGGTCTCCACCTGGCCTATGGAGCACCCAGTCAGTTTAAATGAAAATATATGCTCCCTTAAATTGTCTTCAGCACAGCACATATTTAAAACCTGGATCAGACTTTTATGCAGCCTGTATTTTTTCCCAACCTGTATATTACACTGCATATAAAAAACCTGATCTGTCATGTTTTCAGGGAAGTCTTTACACTAGATGTTGGAACACTGCGGTAAAGATTTTATTGCATTCAGCCACAAATGAGGTCAGGAACTGGTGTTAAATGATTAGTTCTGGATCATAAATGCCACTGCAACTCACTCCAAAGGTATTGCCTGATGGTACTCTTTTCCATAGCCCAATATTGGGGGGTTCACACCTCTAGCTAGTGCTAGTCATTGAGCATGTAATGTTTTTAATCATAAAATGTATGTGTGTATCATGCAGAGCTGAAACAATTATTCGGCATTATAAATAATATAATCAACAATGATGGCAAATAGTTTTGTTGCTGATTTTTCTTTTACATTTTCCAAGTTGTATGCAACCTAGAGCGAGTTAATGACTGAACTTGAGGAGCAGCAGGTCACAAAGGAAACTACTCTCTGAGGACATTCTGTTCTCAAGTGATTTGTCAGAATGAGCTTACATTTATTTTAAGCATTACAAAAAGCACAGACACTCATTGGAATATTCTAAGTTTGATCAATCCTGTTCATTCAAAGTGTTTCTTAATAGTTACTATAAGAGACATTTGGTAGCTAGCCCTGAAGAGGTGGCCAGTTCTTCACAGGCAGACACACAGACAAACACACTCACAAACACACAGTCACAACTAAGGGCAGTTTAGCATCTCTAATTCACGTGGTGTGCATGTCTTTGGACTATGGGAGAAAACCAGAGTACCAGACAGAAACCCCACAGGCACAGGAAGAACATGCAAACTCCTCAAAGAAATAACCCAGACACTCTGGTTGGGCATTAAGGAATTTTATGTCTACCCATCCTCATTAATCATCGACTATCAAAAACATAATCTTTGTAGGCTTAGTGTCACAGCTCAGCTTCTCAATGCTCTTTCAGCCCCTGATAGCAGTTGGTTATACTGACATGTTCAGAACAAAAATATCTGACTGGGAGTCCTCAGCATTCCAGAACTGCATTGGGAATCGTTGCTGTATGTGATGTAATCTTGTGTTTTCCAGGCTCTTAACTGAGTTTTAATGTTCAGTCCAAAGAAAACCTCATCTCAGCTATAGCTGTCTGCTTCCACATGTGGGTGTTTCCATGCTTTGGCTGTGCGAGGGAGTTGACATAAAGCAGATTTGACATGGTAGACAAAAAAAAAGTGCCAGATTAAGGGTCAGGCCACAAGATTCATGTTCCAGCATTTGGGATAAAGGGAGTGGGAGGGAAGGATCAGTATTTTTTTTATTTTCTAAAATCAATGCTTAAATGGGCTCACTGCCTATTCATGTCTAAAAGCTAAATTAAAAAATCCCACTTCTCATCCATCCATTCTACTGCCAGAAGTTACAACATCAACATCCACAGATAAATTTAGCCCATTTTCAGCAAATACCAACCAGTTCTGAATCCCTGAGCTGTAGGCAGGCGATGCTTCATCATCAGTCTGGATAAATACACATGAACTGCAAATAGTGGCTGGAGTAAAATGAATACTTATATGAGCATTTTTTAATGAATTGCATTGGACTGTACTTTTTTCCTCCTGATATTTCAGCAAAGTTCTGCAGACTGAAGCAACAGTCCAGAACAACTGCCTTACTCTCAGACAACTGTGTTCTCCGCCTACCATTTTTACAATTATTTTACCTTACAGATTCAGAAAAGCAGCTGAGGCGGACAAAATAACTAACTTCATAACTTAAGTGAAAGTACAGATACCGCTAGTCAAATGTTACTCCAATACAAGTCATACAGTCAAATCAAAGTACTGAAGTACTTGCTTCCAAAAATACTTAAGTATTAAAAGCACATATTTCACTGCATTGTTGATTTATAGCCACCACACTTGCAATACCTAATGCATCTAACTTGCTTGTAGAAGATGTAGCATAATTAATAAGGTAGAATGTTACAGAATGAAACACAACCCAAATTGTTAAAGAAAAACAGTCTTTTTTTAATTAATTGTACACTACACATCTACACAAAAATTATGTGTATGTACTATATATTTGAACAAAGTTGACAGCTGAACCACTGTAAACGCAGCAGGAATGGCACACATTTAAAATGATACGAACGGATCTTTTCCATAAACTTAAACATCGACTCTAAATATGGCCATGGATGTGGGCATGAAGAGCCTCCGTCTCTGTCTCCATCCATTCTCCTGCCACTGACTGACCGTGTTTAAGAAATGCTGGTGTTGCAGTGTTACAGTGTACAGACATAACGTAACACTACTGGTGATTTCTGATAGGCTGTCATCTGCTAAAAACCAATCACGTTTTAGAACAGTGAGACAATAACACCCACTTTCAGAACTGAAGGTAACAAGTAACGAGAACCTTGATAGAAATGTAATGAAGTGAAAAGTACGGTTTTGTTTTTCAAATGTAGTGAAGTGAAAATTATAAGTTTCCAAAAAAAAGACTCAAGTGAAGTACAGATACTCAAAATCTGTCCTTAAGTACTGTACCTAACACTTCAGTGCAAAAAGTTTCTACGATTGATTGTGATAACATGCCAGCACATATGTTTGTATTTGTCTTTCAGTGTAAACACATTTGAAAAAGTTGATGATATAATGGTTTATTTTGTGTTTATAGAGCTGAATGTTAGCATACTGACAGTCTTCAACTTCTTGAGTGGACACAAATGTGCAGTATCACTCCTCATAAGAGCGCTATGGCTTGTATACCATTTTGGGATCTGTTAAAAACTGAGGTAATGTCCTTTGCTTCCTAAAGTTTGTTCCAGGTTCCGGTCCACAAAACATATACCAGCACTGCATAGCACATGTGTGAAGTGTCCATTTGTCACACCACAGCGTGAGTGAAGCAGCCGGCCACACAGAGCAGTGTGCAGGGATGGTACCTCGCTTAACGGTACCATCCCACACACTGGCAGTCCTGAGATTCGAACCCACAGTCTTTTGATCACTGCAGCAACTCCCCAACCACCAGGCCACCAGCGTGTGAAAGTCTGGTTCTTCAGTATCAAGGAGACCTGTCTTCAGTCTTTCTTTATAGGACCTACAGACACCAAATAGCAAGCTGCAAATGCTCCTCCCTGTGGTTGGGTAAATTATCTTGATTTATGTGTGCGTGGTCTTGTTCTACTGACCTTTCATAGGACATGACCTGCAGGAGCAGAGCTAGCCAAACCCTCTCCTGGAATCTAGCCATCCAAAACGTTGGCATCCAGCCCTAACTTAATGCTATAGATGTAACAACAACTTACTTTTACTTTTATTATATTTACTTGATTGTTTTTTCAAATGCAGATATCCCAGTTTCGATATTCAAGCCAGTTTATCGATTATTTGTCTACTCATTCACATGAATAATCAACTGTCTTTTTTGCAGGCCTAGTGTCATAGCTCTTCTTCTCAGTGGAGGACTCTTTTCAAGCCCCTGCACCTCTTGTGCTCATAGTTTAGCACAAAAAATATGTGGCTGGAAGTTCTCAAGACTCCAGAACTGTATTGGAATGTGATGTAATCATATGTTTTCCCAGTTTTTAACTGAGTTTTCAAGTGCAACCCAAAGGAAAATCTTATCTCAGCTATGGCCATGTGATTTGTGAAATGAAAGTAAATGAAGTAAGTACTTATCTAATAGTTTGTGGCACTATTTAAGGAGACATGGTAAACAAACTAGCACTTTCTTTACCAGCTGAAAAGTGTATTCTCTGCCGTTATGGTATTTGTAACTTTTACAGAAAGCATGTGATTCTGCAAATTGCTGCTCTAAGCAAGGGTCAAGGATTAAGTGATAAGCTTATATGGAAAATAGCATCATCATAGTGGGGATTAACAAACAAACTAGAAAAACAGAAAAACTAGATTTCTGCATTTAACATTGCTGTGCCAAGAGACCTTCAGGCATGTCCTCCTGATTTAGTGACTGTTTTCCATTCACAGTGTAAACAAGTCCAAAAAAGAAAAAAACTGTCTTCTGTGTGTGTGGGAGATCCAATAAGGCCCTAGTGAAGGACTCCATCTCTGGTAGAATCTTAGTCTACTAGCAGCTCTTAATTTTAAGTCTAGGTTTACTGGTGTGAGGGACGTATTACTTTGGATAAGAGTGTCTGTCAAATGCAGTAAATGTAATTGGAAGTATTGTCTCTCTTTAGTATGTTCTGTTGTAGCCATTGTTGACCCTTCCAACTCGGCACAGTGAGAAAGGGGGGGGGGGGGGGGGGGGGGGGGGGGGGGGGGAGGGGGGGGGGGGGGGGGGGGGGGGGGGGGGGGGGGGGGGGG
>JBBJLS010056055.1:0-13141 GCA_037577275.1 Bryconaethiops microstoma
ATAGTGCCACCTACTGGTGTAACACTTCTGCTGCCTTACACATACATGAAAATATAAGCAAGAGTGTGTGTTTACTGTTTAATACACTGCTGTTTATTTAAAATAAACGAAAACAAACCAAGCCTCGTTCTTTAGAACTTTTTGTTGCTTAATGTGGCTGTATTGTGAACGGTACCGAATCGTGATGTCAGAACTACAATGTGAACCGAACCGTGACCTTTCTGTACCATTTCACCCCTAATACGTACTAACTTATTTTTGAATGTTGTTTTGAATTGCATATATTTCCACACAAATAGGTACTAAAATGTAATTATCTGAACTTTATTTATAATAATAAATGCAGACTTCTTCTTTAACAAACAACAACATATTTATTGAACAGATATTTAAAACCAGCTGTTACCAACAGGAGACCCCTGCCCCCACTGCCCAGCATGTTTACTGTTTTCTTTGGGCTTACACACACACTTCAAGCCAGTAATTGTCTGTTAATTAGCTGATTGGTTTCATCAGGTGTGTTGGGAGCATCTTCTCGAACTACCGACAACATAAGGTCAATGTGTCAACACACTTGGAGGACAACACTAAGTGCCAGTACTGTTATATCAGCCTGTGCTGGCTAGTATCGTGCTGATTGATGTGGGGATGGAGAATCATTCCTCCCACCCAGAGAGAAGAGAGACAGAGAGGCCAGCTTTAATTTCTGGAAATTCTGAAACTTCAATTATTCCCTTATTCCCTGAAATCAGACTTATTCTCTCAATCCAGTGTTCAAATTTTACAGAACATTTCATCATTTACAGTATGATAGACAGACTATTCATACAGCACCACTATAGTCATTCAGCCAGGGCTGTAAACATTGCAGAAATTCAAAATAATAATCATAACTTCTGCCCTTGGTTATCACATCATTAGCAGTTGCAGGTAATCCCATTTTTCTTTTTCAAAGTTGCCTCTGGAGTACAGAACGGTTATCAGTGATTTTTTATATCTGTAAATCTATATTAAACATCATCTGGCTGGCAGCAACAACAGCACACAAGATGGAAAACAAAGAAATAGAAAAGTTGCCAAGAAAGATAACATAGATGCCTCCAACAAGAAGAGGTGGGTCATGGCTGGAGTGTGTGGGGGTGTCCACCACTTTCTGAAGACTATAAAAGTACAGCATTTTCTCCTCAGTCGTTCATCAAATCACAAGTCATTTCTCATCTGGATCCACATAAAGAACCACCAGCAGGTATGAAACAGAAATAAAAACTTAAACTGTATATTTTTGAACAGCACTCCTGAGGCGATTAGTGATAACAGACCCTGTTGTCTGATGTGGCTGCCCACAGCGTTCAGCAATATAATGAAGTTTTATATATATATTTACTTACCTCTTGTCTTTCTTTTACCAGCTGAAGAAGATGATTGGTGCCGCAGTGCTCTTTGTGCTTTTCGTGGCTGCATCGACTTCTGGTAAATTTAATTTCTTTCATAACAGGATGATGATGAAAGAAATACATTCATGTACATTACATTACAATCATTTAACAGACACTTTTATCCAAAGCGACTTAAAATTTGACAAAACACAGATTTCAGGACAGTGTGAGAACCAGAGGAGAGTTCTAAGTGTTAAAACCTTTACGTACATTTCATTACAATCGTTTAATGTAATGTACCTAATGTAGTAATGCCTGCATGCTTAGCATGTGACTGAGGATGAGAGTTGATTGTTTTTTCTATTTTCTCTTGTTTTAGATCAGGTGATGAAGCCTGTTTCAGGTAATTATGAAAGTTGAGCTATTATATTACAAATAATAACACCAGGCAACAAAAATTTGTTTCATAACATTTTGTAGTGTTTCTTATACAATCTCGGCACGCTGATTTCAGTGGTAACATTTATTTTCATGTAGCTTCAAGGGTTTAGTTAGAAACGTCATTTTTAGAAAAAACTGAATTTGGTGGCTTGGCTGACATGGTGTTTTGTTATACCTATAACTTTTTGCATATTAATATGTTGTTTGCTTGTTGTACATGTAGATAACAGGGGTGCCAACACTCACGCATTGAGGGTGAGACACACACATCAGTGAGACTAATATGAAAATAATAGTAGTATTACAGCAACTTTATAATGAAAAATATACATAAAGTTCAGTTTATCACTAGAACCACTGAAGGTAGGAAAAAACTGATGTGATTTTCTGAATCAGCGTGCAAAATTTGACTAAGAAACATCAAAAATTGCAATGAAACAGACCTTTCATAAAAATGTGTTGCCCAGTGTAATCATACTTTATTGAATATATTATAGAGGGGATGAGGGGGACACCATGTCCCTTGTTAGCAAAATGACCAAAATTCATGCCCATTGTTAACCTGCCATCATTAAGTGTGTATTGGTTGGTTGGTGATGTGGGAGCCGGGGGGGTGTTCCCATTGGGCTACCCCTGTTAAAAATAACAAATAACCTACTGAGAATAAGTTTACTTTTATATAAATAAATGAAAAAAGTAATAAAATAGTTTTCTCTTTGGTTTACTAGAGGCTGACTTCAATTCATTAGTTCAAGGTAAAGAACTGCTCATGTCAACTATGTGTTTTTATTTAATTTCCCCTTTAACTTTTTGTCTGGAAAGTTGAATGTAAAATTTACAAAAATTTCATCAGTGTTTCAAAGTTATCAATCAGTCAGTGTTTGGGATCCAGATTTTACTTCTTTAGTTCAGAACTGGAGTCACCAGACTAACTTCGTTATCAAAGACTGGAATTCAAAAGTCACCCAAATCTCTTAATTAAATACATCCTCCAAACTTTTCCAACCACCATCCAGCTCTCCATTAAGGCGCAGATTTGTGGATTTGGTTCAGGACACAGTATGACTTACTGTAAGCTAAACTTCACCACTACAGGTCGCTTGAAAAACTGAATTTAGATCAGCACTCTTGACACGATTTGTGAAAACAGACTCTGTTGTCTGATTTGCTGCCCACAGCATTCAGCAACATAATAAAGTTTTATTCATTTCTATATCTCAAGATTAGTCACTTTTTTGCATCTGTTAGTAATATTAGCTTGAAAGCTTAAATGCTAAACTAGAGAAGTAAAATTTGGATTCCAAACATATCTTGGTTGATCAACTACATTTGGGGTAAACAGAAAATTGTAAACATGATGTTTGACTGAACTCCTTTGAACTGTTATGTTCAATGTTTTTTGCTTCCACTGAACAGAACAAATCCACAGTCCAGAAAAAGCATCTGAGAAGCGCTCATGTCCAGATGGCTGGGTTAAATTTGATGGACGCTGCTTCAGCTACTTTGGCAAAGAAATGGACTGGGCCACGGCAGAGGTAAACTCTAAAAGAATGAGTTTGGAGATCTAAAAGATAAGCATCAAGTTTAAAAAGAAGGACAAACTTGAAAGAAGTGATTTGATCTAGACTTCACTGAAACTGACAGAGCTGGATGTGGGTTAAGCAAGTTGAGAAAAAATTTGAGGACTTATTTAAGTAAGAGATTTGGGTGGCTATTGACTTTCAGTGTTTGTTAGTAGTGTTAGTGTTGTGGCTCCAGTTCTGACCTAATTAAACTCAGTAGAGATTCTCAATTAAACAGAACTAGCCTTAATCCATGTCTGGGAAACTCACCCTAAGGGTATCCATAGAGATGTGTCCAGATTTGATTTAAACCAGTTCATCCCAAAATCAGAAATCAACAACTACCCTCCATTCTTTTTGTAGGCTTACTGCTTAAACCTGGGCGCAAACCTGGTCTCAGTGCACAGCGAGAACGAGTATCAGATGGTGAAGGCTCTCGTCCATGCTTACGACCCTAAAGATGACCCAACCTGGCTTGGACTCTCCAACTGTCAGAAGGTATGAGCTGTAGGCAATTTGTTCATTTTTATTGGGGTACATTTTTAATGGCACAAATATTATGTTGACCAGAGGAGCGTGGTAGTATCCTAGTGGGTAAAACATTAGCCTGTGAACCCGATGACCACAAAGTCGCAGGTTCCCCCACTTTCTACTATAGAGCAAGTCAGTTAAACTTCACTGTCTCTGTTACTAATGATTCTAAGTCACTTTGGATAATAACGTCAGCCAAATGCCCACTTTACCTTTAGGAGGGGTTGGAGGTGGATGTAAAATGTTGTTTGTTTGTTGGGTGGGTGGGAACAGACATAATGATTTTGTTGAGGTGGGATGGGGGTGAGTGGGTGGGGGTGGACATAGTATTTCATTCACCAGTCACATTAACAAAGGGGATGCTTTTACACCTTCCTCAGTCTTGCAGGCTAGGAAGGGGAATGCTTCTTAATCTTTTTATTAAAATTTCGCTAATAAGTTTCTGAGATGTGGCCATGCAGTGGAAATGTACTGCAAAAGATTAAACATGAATGAAGAGATCTTACAATTACTTTACCACAGTTACTTGATGTTGTATACTTTCGGTAGTAAGATACAAAATTTCAATATAACTTTATTTTGTATATTTTTGGTAGTCAGATTCAAAACTTAAAAATAACTTGATATTGTATACTTTCGGTAGTTATAATACAAAATGTAAATTTAAAATAAATGACACCAAAATATAATAAATAGAAAATAAAACAGACAACAAACCCAAATTACAAAACTACTTAACTCCATAATAGTGCACTGTGATCAAAAAATGTGTCCAGTCACAGTCACAGCCCATGTCTAATGAAATGTTTATTTTGTTAAAGTGCAAAAAAAGTGCCAAAAGGAAAACATAAAGAGGGCACTTTTCTGTTAATTTTAGTGTATCATTTGTATATACGTAAGCTATGAACTGAGCATATTGATAAAAATCAAACATAAAATAACTTCTGCACAGCCCACATTTTATGTTGTTATTTTTCTAGTGTTATTTTTCCAATATTTTATTTTGTAATGAATTTATTTACGCTTGTCCAAGCACATAATTTGACCTGGGGTGCCCAAACATATGCATACAATTGCATTTACAGATGTAAGGTTTTGATTTGGGGGAAAAAGCATTAAAATATTACATGTGCTCTAATTGCCATTAGTAATGTTTTAGCAATTAGGCTTATGTATTTTATTAAGGAAACCCCCAGTCTGGTATTTAAAACTCTTAGCAAAATTCCAAGTCTTTTTTATCTTACCTTTATCTTTTCAGAAGGACAGCTGGTTCTGGTCTGATGGGACCAGGTTTGTGTACAGCAGGTGGAATCCAAAAGAACCCAACCACAAAAATGGAGAATGCTGTGTGAACATGAACTGGGACAGTAAGTTTCAATCAAGCGATTTTCTGAATTCACTTTCATCTGTCTGTGTTACTCTGAATTACAAAATTCTGAAAATGTTCAAATTTGTTCATTTTAAATCTTGTTTCTTTGCTCTCACAGCTCAGAAGAACTGGAACGACATTCCGTGTAAGAACAAATATTCCTTTATGTGCGTCAAGAGGCAGCAGCCATACTTTTAAAGCCAAGAAACAAATTTCAGAATTAAAAAGTCTTAATACTTCTAAACATTACAGGTGCTGTTAGTCTACAGTTTGTTTTATGATAAAAGAAAAACTCTCAATCTTCGTTAAAAAATAAATGTGTATATAAAAGTTATAGTGTCTGGAGTCATTTATCATTTATTTTTATGCACAAACAACGTTGGTTTAGGTTGACCATCAAACACAGTTCCAGATTATTTCCAGTTTAATTGTTTACTGAAGGATTCACTGTAAAACGACTAGACAACAAACGACTAGAGGAAAGTGTGTGTCATTAGTTCATGTAATAAATTCTATGATTTAATTTAGGGTTCTGGTGGAAATTAGAAATATTATAGAGGTGGGTTTTGGATAGACAAAAGCTTCTTATGAAATGTAAGTATTTGCATTAGTACTGCTATATCAGATGCTCAGCATGAAAAGGTAGTGTAATTAAGTGTAATATTTTCACAACATAAGATACTTTTGAGATACTTTTGACTATCGAATATAAGGCTTCTAGGATCAGAATGAGAATCTGGTACAATGGCAGGACAATATATACTATATGCAGGTCTAAGTATTATTAAGATGGGATAACACTATTGTGCTACATCATTTGTGAAGAGGTAAATTGGTATAGAAGATACAATGTGCATTTGTGAATATTTGCAGTGCCCTTTCACGTGCATGTGGACTTTTGAATGAGAATCAGTTTTTGGTAGAATCAGTCACTGGCACTTCAAAGAGTTATGAAGAACAGCATATATGATTCAGAAACTGCTCATTTATGATGTAATGTAATGTTAGGTAGCTTAGCTGGCTACTAAATTAGTTTTGCTACTCTGCTCACCTGAACTAATTAACTGGACATTCGTAAGTTACCTATTTAAGCAAGGTAGCTAACTTCAATATTGTTTTTCCTAGCAAGCTAGCATATAGAGTGTGACTGCCACACCTTCTCCTATAGTTTCTTGCTATAATTAAAAAAGATTTCTTTTAATTTGGCTTAATAGCCAAGCCAGTAAAGTCTTCAACACCGTCCTTGAGAGAGTTCACTGGTCCACATTCTTCAGCTTTTGAATGTTTTTTTAGTTAATGTATTGTTGTTCGGCACTAAATGGTTAACTGTCCAGGGTCGTAGACATACAGAAGCCCTGAAGGTTAAGGTGTTAAAAATTAACCCAGCAAGGGCTTCTATATTTTTTTGCTGGAATAGCGTTCGGTCCGACGCTGTTGTGCTGGCGGCAGTTCAGAAAACATAAGCTAGCCTTCACCCTCCCAGTTTAGTGGTATCTGTAACTGGGGGAGTTTTAGATTCAGATGAAAAAGGAAATGACCAAATTGGAAAAAATACAATAATTAAAACAGAATAATCTCTCCGTCCTGACTTTCTTATATACTCATATTGTTTATAAGTATTTATAAGTATTTTTCAAACATAAAAAACAGTAAGTTTAACGATTTTCCCAAAAATAATAGTTTAGATTAATAGTTTAGCATGTTTACACACACACACACACACATACCCATATATATGTATACAAAATAAACAGAAAATAAGAGACAATAACTTACAATTAACAAAACTACTTAACTCCATAATAAATCCGCCCTGGTTAACTGTAAGTGGTAAGCACATAACGTATTTTACATTACTCACTACAGACTTCAAAACTGCCTCTGGAAGAAACATCAGTTTGCACTATGCATCGGGAACTTCATGAAATGGGTTTCCATGATAAAGCAGCTTCACACGAGGTGAAAAGCCAAGGATGGGCTGGAGTGATGTAAAGCATTCCAGTGCTGGACCCTGGAGTAGTGGAATCATGAGGAATCACACCTCACTCTCTGACAGTTTGATGGATGAATCTGGGTTTTGAAGAGTGCTAGGACAACTTGAGACATAGTGCAGAAAAGTTTGTTAGAGGAGAAATTATAGTTAGCTCTATGGTCTTATTTTTAGGGTGTGGGCTAGGCCTGTTAATCTCAGTAAAGAATAATTATTATGCAACATCATACAAAAACATTTTAGACAATTATATGCCATGTGTATCCAAATTTGTGGCATCAGTTTTGGTAAGGCTCTTTCCTGTTCCAGGATTACTGTGCCTTTGTGCACAAAACAAGACCCATAAAGACGTAATTTGAAAAGTTAAGTGCGGAGGATCTCTGATGGCCTTTGTAGAGCCCTAACCTCAACCCAACTGAAAATATTTGAATGGGAATTTTTGTTTAATTTATTAACCCTTATAGTCACGTGTGAACACAGCACACAGTGTGAAATTCTTTCTCTGCATTTACCAAGTGAAGCAGGGGCCTGCCACAAACGAGGGGCGCCCAGGGAGCAGTGTGTAAAGACCATGGTGACACTAGCAGTCGGGATTCGAACCCACAACCTTCTGATTGCAGGGCCAACGCATTATTGACAGCATTATAGATGCAAAGACGGAGCCAGGGCCATATTAATACCAGTGCTTTTGGAATGAGAGGCCCTACAAGCTTATATCGGTGCGACGAGCAGGAAATCTTTTAGGCCATATATTTTCTGCTTAATTGTTGAATTGAAACCTGCATTTGCCAAAATTTTAATGAACTTTCCTAGCATAGCTGTGCCAAACAACCATCCTAGAATCATTAGTTTTAGTAACTGAATAGGAATTGTATAAGTGCCTTTCAAGGTTGTGTCCTGTCATAAAACAATATCCATAACAGTCATGAAACAATAACCATAACAATAACAAAAAGATCCAGCAGTAGACTAACAGCCTTCCTTTAATCATTGTAATCAGTGAAACCTCACTTTACAGGAATTTTGCAAAGGCTCAGATGATACTTCCTTGAAACTGTGAGACTCGGAAAGCTTCAAAGTAACTAAATGTCATAACATTGTCATAACTGTCATAATCATTTGACAATAAGACAGAGTCCTGTGGGTTAAAAAGGATCTGAATAAGGGCCTACGTAGTTAATTATTATCCAGAGTGGCAGCTCAGTCCTCAGTTCTCATACTTGCCCTCTGCTTCACTTGGTAAATGAGTTAAATTCAGAAAAAGAACTTCACATTGTTCACAATGAGTGGCATACTGTGTTATGTTCATGCGTGATAAAAATGGCCACTTTACTTTTTCTTGTCATCTAATAGTATTTTCTATTCAAACCTGGAAATTGATTTATGCTGTTTACGTGGTCACCTCAGAACACCACCGAAATCTGGCATGATCACGTGTTATTGGTGTGCATGTAAACACACTTACCTCAAAGTTCAGACTTTTTTCCGGAAGCAAACACATGAAAGATCACAGTTCATTAGAATATTTATAAAGGTGTGTCTCTGTTATCTATAAATCTGAACGTTGAAAGTTTGGCAGCAACAAGAAAGCGAACGTGCAACACTTTATGAAGAGTATAAAAGTACTCTTCACTTTCTCTACAGTGGTTCATCAAATCCCAGAACGTCATCGAGATCAGCATAAAGAACTACCAGCAGGTATGAGAACATGAATCAAAATTTACCATCAGTGTGATTTAACAGTTAATATTCAGTTAAAATGTTTTTCTTTACAGCTGAAGAAGAGCCACTATGGTTTATTTGAGTGAGATACGCCTGCTTTTTGTTCTCTTTTTGTCCTCTGTGGCTGCATTAGCTCCTGGTAAGTCTTTCATCCCTCTTAGTGTCACTGTTAAACTGCTGGTAGAAATATTAAATATCATAAATGGAGTATTTACAGACTCCTTACAGTATACAGTAAACTGCAGGGGATGTTTTTATGTTAAATGATTTAAAAGTGGTTTTAGAAAATGAATGATATTTGACACAAGAAACTCAAGCATCTCTACCACAAATGAAAAAGTAAACTTTGTGTCCAGCCCCAACTGTTCATCTGGAAGCAACATAAGCACAAATTATGCAACTTATCCCACAGGCAGGGTTGAGTGCGATAGTTTGAATCTGGTAAATCTTTGCAAACACAATGCATTCTATCTAGTTCTATCTAGACTATATTTACACAGATAAATAAGACAAATTTTGTTTTCATGTCATTTGTAGTAGTTCTTGATGAATCTCTGGATAAAAACTTCTATATGTATATTGTTAGTTTAGTAACACTGGAATACAACTAACCCCACCCAGGGGAGGCTGCAGTGTAGCCTCTCACAGTGTAGCCTCTTACTAGCTCTCACTATTTCTTAAGCCCGACTGAATCAACCCTCTAATTAGGTTCTCCTGTTCTTTCAGATTAAATACTCAATAATTTGGTTCTGCTGCTCTTCCCAATTAAGTTCTGCTGTTTTTCTCGTTTGGTTCTGCTGATCTTTCTAATGATGTTCTTTTGTTCTTCCTAACAAAGTTCTTCGTAATTAAGTTCTGATGTTCTTTTGTTCTGTGGATCTTTCTGATTAAGTTCCTTCTAATTAAGTTCTGCTGTCCTTTTTAATTTTGTCCTTCCTAATTTGGTTCTGCTGTTCTTTCTTATGAAGTCTTTTCTAATTTAGTTCTAACTGACTCCTTTTCAACTGGGTTCTGCTGTTCTTTCTAAGCTTTTTTCCTAATTAAGCTTTAACATTTTCCAACTGAACAGAACAACAAAGTTTCACACCTCTCCTGTCACTTCTAAAAGACACTTTATTCTTATTATTAAGCTATTATGCCCTGTGGTGGGCTGGCGTCCCACCCAATTTGAGTCCCTGCCTCACGGCCGTAGACCCTGGGATAGGCTCCGGGTACCGGCGACCCCGGTGAGGAATAAGTGGCTACAGAAAGTGAATGAATGAATGAATGAGTGCATGTAAACATAGTTCGTGACACAGTTAGTGAAGTTTTTACCTCCCATTTCCTTTCATTTCAGGTCGGGTAATTAAACCTGTAACAGGTAACGACACAAATTCAGCTCTATTTTTGATGCAATTTTATTCTTCATTAATAAAGCCGCTGGTAGTACAGGCCTAAACATTAACAGGCATTAACATCATCGTCTGTCTTTTTTTCTAGAGGCTGATCTGAATGCATTAGTTCAAGGTAAAGATAATCTCAGTTTCACTGCATGAATCAAAGAAAATCAGGGAAATACAGGTGAAAAAATTTAATTATCAGTATGTTGTTGGTCATTGATCATGAAAACACGATCCCAGCAAGTCTTCATTCCCTCAAACAGAACAAATCAAAAAGCCTCAAATTGGGTTGACTCTTGAGACTCAGGACTGCAAGCCCAACTGTCCGTACGGCTGGGTGAAGTTTGATGGACGCTGCTTCGGCTACTTCTCCCAGGCTGTGGACTGGACCACCGCGGAGGTGAAGTCAGATCTCTAGAGTTGAATCTGAATCAGAGTTTTACATCTGAGTCTGTGCTTTTGCCTTAAGGAGCATCTATAGATGTCAAATTAACCGAAACTTTTGATTTGACCTCATGTTTCAACATAACCTACAGTGTCGAGTGCAGCTGGCCCAGCTGGCTCAGATTTTTTTTGTATTTTATCATGTGTTATAGGTACACAGGGTTTGTTTCGCATAAAAAGTTCTATTTCTGTATTTCTCTTTCTAGGCTTACTGTTTAAACCTGGGCGCTAACCTGGTCTCACTGCACAGCGAGAACGAGTACCAGACAGTGAAGGCTCTCATCCGGGCTTACGACCCTAAAGAGAACCCGACTTGGCTCGGACTCTCCAACTGTCAGAAGGTAGATGCATATTTTGCATGAAAACTGTTTAGATAAATATACTAAATTAAACAAAAATTAATAAATACAATTAACATTCTACAGTAAACACTGATTTTATGTTTAGTGCATCAATGTGTTCCTTGTGGAAATCCGGTATTACTTGTAAAGGGGGCGTTTGGCTGAGGCCCTTATCCAAAGCGATTTATTATCATAAGTCACAGGGACAGTCCTCCTGGAGACATTGAGGGTTAAGGGTCTTTTGCTCAAGGACACAATTAAATTAAATCAGGAGCTGCTGATTGAGTTTCACAATCCAAAAACCAGCTGGAGGAACCGAGGAGGAATCTGGAACCGAACCTGTGTTCTCCTCACCAGCTCACACAATATCAACTACCTTTACAAACAGAACAGATCTTGATACCTTTTACTGCTTTCATGTTTGTTTGCATTTATTCTAATGTCAACTTTGCTTGCAGACAGACAGACGCACGCACACCTAAACACACACACACACACACACGCGCGCGCGCACACACACACACACACACACACACACACACACTATAAGGTCAAAAGTATTGTAACAGTGTTCCCTTTAACACAGTTACACAGTTACAGTTCAAATATTTCTGTAAATCTTAACGTACATTAATGTAATCAAATCAAATACAAAACCAAAGCCTGAATGGCACTGCATTCAAATACAGAGACTTTCATATGGAGTTACTATATTTGCAGCTACTATAATGGTTCCGCCACCCCATTACCCATTACCCCCCCCCATACTCTGGACTCTGAGGGGAACTTGTTTTTCTATAATAAACTTGATAAAACATGAATGCCCTGCAGTAGCAAACAGCTTTGGTTTTATATTTGATTTGATTACATTAATGTTTAAATTGAGATTTGCAGAAAAATTTGAACTGTAACTGTGTAACTGTGTTAAAGGAAAACCTGCTGTTAAAAAGCTCCTTATTTGTTTAAAGTGTTTGTAAACCAAATGTTATTTCACTTTTTTTCATATAGCAGTACTGTAAAAATAAAAGTGCACAGTACACTAGTTTTGAATATTGTTTTCAATCAACACCACAATTTTAGCAGTGTCAGCATCATGCAAAAAATAATTCACTCTGATTCGCTCTCTTAAATGTGTTTATTATTTCAGAAAAACAACTGGATCTGGTCTGATGGGTCCAGGTTTGGGTACAACAGGTGGAGTCCTAATGAGCCCAACCATGCTAATGGGGAGTGCTGTGTACACATGAACTGGTCAGGTACGTTCTGGCTAATCGGTTTCTGTTTCTGTTTTGAGGTTTTAAGCTTCTTAATCTTAAAGAATCTTGAGTTAGTTTTAAATTTTATTTCTCTTTGACTACAGTTGAGAAGAACTGGAACGATATTCCGTGTGAGTGGTCGTATCCCTTTGTGTGCGTGAAGAGACTCTGAACATCAAAACAAGTTCTTCTGAACTTCGCTGCTCATCTTCAGTTTGTGAAAAAAAAAATCATCTGATCATAATGTAAATAAAGACTATATATACAGTGTGGTTTAGTTTATGCTCTTTGATAGTGTTAATAAAGAAAGAAAATGTTTTTATCCTTTATTAAATGTCTTTCAAAGTTTATTTAATGTGCTTAAAAATGTATGCATGTAAAAACCTTTTTTACTTTAAGCCAAAATGTTTAAGTTCAAGTTTATTTATATAGCACATTATCATACAGGTCATACAGGTCATTCAATGTGCTTTACAGAAACGGAAAATAAAATAAAGAGAAATATATTGAGAGGGATAAAAGAAGTAAAAGATTAAATAAAAGAACATTAAAAGTGCAGTAAAAGTGCAAATATTTAAAAGAAGGCAGAGGGGAATAGTGCTGTTTTTAGCAGCTTTTTAAAGCTGGCTACAGTTAGTGCAGACTAAATGCCATTTCACCACGTCTAGTTTCAGATCTTCTTACCACTAACTGGCCAGCTCCTGCAGATCTAAGAGACCTACCAGGAATA
>JBBJLS010056076.1:0-13141 GCA_037577275.1 Bryconaethiops microstoma
AGACTGTCCCCTGTAGTTAGGGAATGGAAGTCGCTTTGGTTAAAAGCGTCTGCTAAATGCCGTAAATGTAAATGTAAATAAAGTATATCTGCTGTGGCATGTGGGATGTAAGTTGTGTTTAACTTATTCAGTTTTGTGGGATGTAAGTTGTGTTTAACTTATTCAACTTATTCATTTAGTTGTATTTAATTTATTCACTTAATGCAGATCTGAAAACTAAGTTGCAGAAATGTTTAATTACAAATGTGATGGGTAGCTGGAAATAAAAAGTGTCAAAATCAATAAATGACACAAGGTTTTGGAGCATAAAAAAATGTACAGAAGTGGTAAGAGGTGAAAAAATGCAATAAAAATATGGATCATAATCCCGTTTATGCACAGCTGAGTATATATCCGTATCCCCAGTGAACAATTGGGGCTAAAAATTCGTAGAAAAAAAAAAATCTGTTTGGGAGCTAAACCTCAGTAGCTCAGTTTTGTAGCAGAACGCTAGAACATTTAGCCTAAGTAGCCAGTTAAACGACCGCAGGGAAGCTTTAAATAGCGCGCTTGCCATGAAAACTGAAAGATGAGGTTGGGGGGGGGTGGGGGGTGTTCTTGGATTGCTGATTGATTGTACACTGGGAACAGCCAGGATATTCAGTCATTTAATACTTTTTGGCCTTTGCTATCTTCCGTTGTAATGGCATGTCTATCTGGACAGTGTTCGGTTTTGATTCAGGTGTTTCACTGACAAGTTTAGAGGATAAATAAAGTCGAGTGCCTGGTGTTGGAGGATTTTGCAATCAGACCTGAAGCGTCTGTGCGGAGCTATAGTCTGCTAGCTCAGCTGGTGTTGGCACATAGTACTGATTAGAAAAGTGGGGACTCATTGTTATGCAAGTGCGAACATAGCTAAATGTTGTTCCACTGACAAGTTTAGAGGATAAAACCTCATATCTGGTGCTGGAATAACACGTAGCAAAGTTATTTTTTGGGCCGTCACTGAGCACAAATCTGAATGCGAATCTGGGAACCATTTGGCTCTACAGTGGAAACGAGGCTTATGTGTTTGTTTTTTAATTTGCCTAATATCACTTGTAAAAGCACCATTAATGTCATTATAAACTTTAATTTGAACATAAATAGTAGCTTTAATTATTGAATCACTCTTTTTCCATTCTCCTTTTCTAAGTAGTTGGGGTCTTTCTTTTTGTATGTGTGCTGCTTTTGTTAAAGCAGCCCCTCCAGTGGCGCAGTCTAAATTTAGAGTCTGCTCCTGTAGGCGATCACTATGTACACTGATACAGTAAGAGCAGTGACATGGTGTTAACAGGGGTCCCTCTGTCGTGTGGCTGGTTTGTGTTGTCAGGCTGGCGAGAATGGACCACAACACTGTCCTCACTGGAGATTTTTTTCCCCTCCCTGAGCCAGTTTTCAATCTGTGTTCACATGGAAATTGGCACAGACACACGACAGAATATGTGCGTGTGCATATGTATGCATGTTTATGTTGGTGATAAACATGTTTAAAGCAGACTTTTTCGTGTGCATAGATTTATGTGGGTATGTAATAAGGCCACAACTGTAGAATATATCTTCAAGTACTGAATATTCTATTACAGTTATAAATATTCTTTTTCCTGATTTCGTTCTGAGTAAATGACATTCATTTAACTTTTAAAAAAACATTTAAATTCCAATTTTAACATTGCAAATTAACTCCAATCAGTGAACTACTTTTTGGAGTGAACTAATAATTGAGCACTCTGGTAATAATTGAGCACTCTGGAACAGTAGGAAACTTATTTGGACCATACTTGGAGTGATATTCTCACCTGATTTCAAGACCAGCATTAGTTATCCAGTTGTGTTTTAATTGTTTCTAGTAGTTTGTCAAATGTATCAAATATTTGAACACTTGTTGCAGCTCTAGTGTGTGTATGTGAGGTGTGATCATGTGTGCATGTGGCCTTTGAAATGGAATTGAAAGTGTGAAAGTGTTGGGTTGACAGTTCAGAATGTGTGATGCTGCTGTGTGTAGGAGTGTGTGTCAGGGCTGTTAGATATGAAACTATATTTGAATGTTCAAATGTAGAAAAATGGAAACTAATGTGATATGCAAAAACAGCGGACACCTGTTAATTTAACTAACACGCAAACAACACAAATGCTTTTGGAGTGTCTTGAATACTAAAATGTCTAGATAGCATGCCGTGTGTTTCAAGCACTTGATGTGTATGAGTTTTCTTATGCAGCCCGTATCCAAATGTTCATCACATACACAACAGACACAACACATTGACCTCATTCACTTTTTTTTTTAGTAATGATGCACCATAATCAAAATGCTAAAGGCTAAGCACTAAGCACAAAAGTGTACAAATTAACCCACTGCTGCAAATAGATCACTAGCATATATTTATAACAGTTACTGCAGTACATTACATGTAATTACTACTTACAGCATGAGGAAACACTCAAGTTTCAGGACAGCATGAGAACCAGAAGCATGAGAACCAGCTGTATCCTACTGATTGTCGAGTGGTTGGGGGTGGGGTTGGTGAGGTTGTGATCAACAAGTTTTATTGAAGGGGGCAGGATTTAAAAAAATTGTGGAATGGGTGGCTAGATGTTGGACAAAAAGGCCTGTGTGGCAAGATATCTTGTGTGTTCTCCAATGAAATTGGTGGTGGGGGTGGTCTGTGTTGATATTGTGGTAAACTGCTAAAAATAAATCAATGTATGGGGAAACACTAACCATTCAGAAATGTTTGAGAAGTTGTTTTTGGAAGCTGTGGGTTTATTTTCCTGTAATTTCACAGAGATAGAGAACCGGAGAAGTGTTGGTGTGGAGCCTCTTCTTAGGGACTGCATTCAAAGGATGAGTTTTCTGGTTTTGGTCTTATTTTGTCTCTGTGTTGCACTGGATTTCATGAGTGGTGACTAGATTTGACCTTTGATCTCCCCCCCCCTCATGAAACTGATGGCAAGCGTGACGTTCAGACCATGTACCCTCTGACTCCGACCTCTGCCCAGGCGGCCGCAGCTGTAGCTGTGTCCTTTTGATACAGCGCAAACCCCACTGTGGGCTGTCCGTGGCTAACAATGCCCCTCACCCAGTGCTCTTTTACAGACTCCAGCCGAGTCTCTCCATATTAATGCCGCACAGGGCTCAAGGACCTCTCCGGGCCCTTAGCTTTGTTTTCTGCAGTAGCTGTACTGACCAATAAACTGAAAAATCAACTATAAATATTAGTATACTGTACTAATGTAAATTTAGTCTTGAAATAATTTAAACAGTTTAAATAATGTGTTGCTGTGTTCTTATCTTGCTATTTCAGGATGGAATAAGGAAATATAACTTAAATTAATAAACACCATGTAATTGTCATTGAAGTTCGTTGTTTTTTGTTTTGTGCTCGTGGGTGCGCACAGCACGCATCGCTCTACATCTCCCGCAAAAAAACAGCCGAGACCAATAGCGCTGCGTGCTGCGTGCACACACGAGCACAAAAATGCAACGAACTTTCAAAATAAAAAGATTTTTTTTTAAACCTGCTTTAAAGTGCAATAAAATAATTGTCAGCTTTAAGTAAATAATGCGTTGATGCAATGTGTGTGTGTGTGTGTGACTGACACAAGACTAAGTTGAGCTGAAATCCCTGTAAAGTGCACAGCATGTGTGGGGGAAATCCTGAACCACTGATGACTCAAACAGTCCCAGGCTGCTGGTCACCTTGACTGCTTTGGCAGTCGTGAAGTCTTGCTCTTATCTGAAGTTATGCGTTAGTCACAGCTGTTGCTGCTTAGCAACTCGACACAAGTGGATGAAGTGGCAGTCTGCCAGCCATGTTTGATACGGTATCTAGTAAACACCTCCACTGGACTCGAACATTAGCAGAGTTCACTGCAGACTGCTGTACTCTGTAATGTTTTGAGGGCTGTGGGACACAAGTAAATTCTGGTAGCACATCTCAGTCAGAAGTGGTCTTAATAGCCTAGTGAGATGTTGTCTATCTTGACAGTATGTCCTACTGAGACATACTTAACAAATCCTAAACAATAAAATGTGAAGTAAATAATAATAAAATGCGAGTAGTGACAGCAGTGAAGCCATCATGATCCTACCTGTATGTTTTTTGCTTTCGCTGGACAGTAAAGCTTTAAAGTCACCATTAGCATTTCCCTGCTGCAACTGACTCTCACCATTCATTAATTGTGTATACAGATGGTAAGAATCTACAGTTTCAAAGTGCCACAGAAGCCACTTGTAGACACCATAAAACCCTTGCTAGAGTAGTTAGCCTATTGTTCTACAGTTACAATTCTTGCATTTCAAGTGGTCTGAGATTTGTAACATTCTGTTTTGAAAAGGATTTCGGAATTTCTGGTTTCGTGTGTAGTAGTAGAGGTCGATGTGTGGTGGTAGAAGGCTCTTTCAGCAGTCTGAGAATGGTGCTTTTAATGGCCATCCTAAATGAAGTGCATGAAGTTATTTAATAAAGCAAATCATTGTGTATTAGGTTTTAAATAAAAAGACAATTAAAAAGGTGTGTATATCAGAACTTTCTGCATTTCTATCAGAAAAGATAAAGTGCCATCTCACATTTTTGCCATGTCGTTTGTGCACGTGATTTTTCTAAAGAGGAAAAGTAATAGAGCGGGACTGGAGCAGCGTGTTTTGAAGAGAGCATTTGTGTTCAGCTCTGTTTCTCCCAGTGCGCTTTCAGTGTTACAGATACGCTTTGATGATGGAACACAGAATCCGTGATTACAGTGAATTAGTTGTGGAGAGCAGAACACCCACGCTGAGCTGAGATACTGCTCACTCGCTCGCCCGCCAGCTCTTGCTCTGTCTCACTGCTGAAAGTAGGCCAATTGCTCAGGAGAGCTACGGTGCGCTGACTGTTTGGATTCTCCCCATGTGGCTTAACTGGCACCTCGGCTGCTGGGTGAAAGATGGCCTATGCACCACTCTGCTCTTTTTGAAGTGACACACTACTGTTACACAAATATGCGCTTATTTACACTAACAAACACAACCAAACATACATTGGTTCCCCATATGGGCCACTCACTGAGTTAAGTTTACTTGGTAGGGACAAGTGAAGAACAGTCTAACATAATTTACACTAAGTAATTAAATAGATGTATTGAATAATTTTTGTGATAAATTCATTTTTAACCACAAAGTAGAACAGCACATATCAGAATATTTGTGTGTGTCTTTTGTATGTCTGGGGCAAGTACTGTTTTGTTCTAACTATCTTAACATCCCAACTACCGTTGTCTGTCTGTTTCTTATATTTACTGGCGAAAAGCCTCTGAGGTTAAAGGTTTAATTTACTTAAGTGCCTTTTGCAAGATATTGCATTTTTACAGGTGTTTTTTTTACATTTAGTTTGTTTTTGATAAATCTACAAATAAGTGGTTCAAATGAATTGTTGGGAACTGATATGGTGGGTATGGACTGCTCTCATTGATTACTTTGGGAGGCTTCCTGCAATGCTGTTTTCAAACTAATTCTACTGTGGAGTCTGTACTTTAGCCTGGCTAGCACCGTCAGTTGGTTGCACAGTTAGGGAAAGAGTAGTCAGACACATATTTGTGAACACAAAGGAAGTTACTGTGTAGTCTCTGTCATGGGTTACACTGCAGGACAAATGAAATTTCTGAATGCTAAAAACATGACAGTTTGAAGCTCAGTAAAATCATTAAAACAAATAGCTCTATTCTTCATTTATATGTTGTAAAGGGAACAGAGAAATTTCTGACACAATGAAAGTGACAATGTTCTTACTACCCCTTGATTCTGAGCCTGTAGCGGGATCACCAATATGGAAATGCCTGATGTTTGGTGACGTGTACTGCACACCTCTTAACAGATTAGAGAAGGATACCAAGTGCAGTTGTTGGGTATGGTGTAATGAATACATGCCAAAGAATTTTGCTGAACAAACTTGCAATTCCGACAGAGATGCTGCCTTTAGAATACTAGTCAAAATTGAATAGGGACACTGAATGTTGAGTACATACCACAAGCTACATAAATACTTTTTAGAATTAGGCCCAAGACTTGTGTTTCCACAATTTTTTCAGGTGCCTAAGTGTTACCGTTGCGATGATGGAGTCATCTGAAAATGACCGACCAAGCATTTTTGCAACCAAAGTAAAATTTCATTAACTTTCAAGCCAGTGTAATTCAGAACGTAAATGAGCTAGGCCAGGGAAATTTTGGATTTTTCATTATGGCCCAGGGATAAACTAAATGTCATAAAATGCTTTAATTCTGAGATGGTCAAGCATTGATGATACTAAATATTAGTTGAGTTGAGCCAGAATGACCCTTTTATGTTTGACCAAAAAGTATTTACAAGCCCAAAGTCAGCTGATACTGTTTGTGTATCTGAAGTGGATAGCAAAAACAAAAGTGTCTGAATATGTATCCTATGTTATTACCGGCAACGAGACTATAAAAACCATGAAAAAAGTTACTTTCATGGTACAAAAGCAGATTTCAGGGTAAAACTTAACTATTACAGATAACTTTGCTATGGGAAAATGATCAGATGACCCAAAGCACGTTCTGCATGTGCTTAACTTCAAAAAAAAAAATATATATATATATATATATATATTTTTTCACCACATTAAGTTGAATGAACATATTACATGAATACAACTGTTGTTTTTTAGGTAACCTACATTTAGTTATAATTGTACTATATTTTTTCATGTATAAGGGATGAACACATTTAAATCAGGCAAAACAAAATATTTAACTTTTCCTGTGTTTATGCACACCCCTGTGCCAGGTATTTTGCACTTTTGGCCTGCAGGTTGAAGGTCTTTTCACTTTGTAGATAAGGTGTGTGTGTGTGTGTGTGTGTGTGTGTGTGTGTGTATTTGAGAGAGAGTGTCTCTGTGTGCTTCTTTGTCTGTCTCTCTTTCCCTCACTAACAAATACACACATGCATTCTGTCTGATAAATTAGCTGACTCTCTGTCAACCTCTTATTCACTCGTCCCCAAAAGCGACAACATGAAGGCGGCAGCATGAACTTCAACTGGTGAGCACCTAAAGAACTTATTTTTAGCGATCCTGCAAGGTTATTCAGTAAGAACTTAATTGTTAGGTAGGTCACTAACAGAAGTGCTAAACAGCAATTGGCTCTTATCGGTTTGGCTTGTTGGTTTTGTTTGTTTGTGGTTTTGCTTCCTTTTGTCCAGACAAACAGGCCAAGTCGCATAAGTAGAGATGTTAATAAACTGAGACTACAGCTGTCTGGACAAGATACTTAGCCATGTGGAGCCTAGTTTGTACCCTGAGTTATACAAGCTCAAGTTGTACTTTGTTTAACTACCAGTGAATCATTTGCAGGCGGGCAGCCACAGTTCTTATGGAGTTATTTTAAGTTATGTTTAATGCGCTCTGGACTGAAATGGCCAGAAATGTTTATAGGTAGTAAAATATGTTCTGAAAGTGTAGCATAAGAAACTTAACACTGATGACCATAAAGACAAAAAGTTATTGTCTGGTTCAGGGCCAGTCAGTGTACTTGTACTCTTATTACTCTTCTCTGTTTGGACCTCGGTCAGGATGGAGTGTAAGTGAGAATGCTGACTTTTATGCACTTACTGCATTTGACCTGCACCTTTTACAGTCAGACCTGACTAAGCAGTGATTCAACATGAAATTCCTGTGCCATGGTTTTAGATGGTCTCCAATGAAAGGTTTTGTTTTAATTGGTGTGCTGTAGTGTTCTGGTCGTGTTTTAATAATACTTATGTTTTGAAGGATTAAAGTAAGAGATTTAAGAAGTCTTAAACTTAACTGCAGTCTTGAATTGTGTATACACAACAAATATTGCTATTATTATATAATTATATATATTTTTTTGACAGTGTTACCATAGTTGGGCTCAGGCAGCTTGCATATTAATCAGTTAAAATCTAATATAACTAAGTCGTCTCTTTGCTTGGCCTCAGGCAGATTGATCAGGATGTTGGTGTTTGAGAATTCACAACTAGATATTATGGTTTCATAAATGTTGCTAAATGCATTTATGACTGAAACAGCACTGTTGGTATAAGTCTGCGTAAGTTTGAACTTGCATCTTGTAATTTAGCTTACAACTTTGGTTCCATGCCCTGCTATGTTTCTTATATAAGTTATGATTAAAAGACGTTAGATAATAATTTAAATCCTAATTAATACTTGACCCTGTATTCCTAGGTCTGAGAATAAGTCCACTTATTAAACTGTTGAGAAATCTTGCTGATTCCACAGTAATTCTAGAGTCTACGGCCGGTAAATGCTAGATTACATTCAGTCACACATTGTAGTAACAACCGCTACAGCTCAGTCACCCTTAAACTTCATCTCTCAGCTTCTTCTCCTCTGCTATGTTCTCAGTGTCTGACCCAAATGTGGATGTAACCAGACCTGGCCACTGAGCGCTGAACATGACGTCACCTGCTGGGGCTCCAGAGGCCTGGCCTCGGCTCTTTTCTTTTCTTTTTTTTTTTTTTTTTTCCGAGATCAGGTTTCCTTGGCTTTTATGTGTGTTGTCAGCTTGTTGGTGCTGGATAACTCTTGAGCAGCTGATCTCAGATCAGCCCCTCACAGGTATGCAAACACCCTGCTTGTGTGCAAGGTGCAACTTGCCTGTGTGGCCTTGAATCAGCTTTTTCAGAGCTTTTACACTTCAAGGAGCTATTTTTAATCAGAGCACTTCACTTAATATGGTCAGTTTATAAAGCCCAAGCTCTGACCGATCAGACACCCACAAAAGAAGAAATATAAAGCGAACATGCTTTTTCCAATCTGTAGCTTTTTAAAACCAAAATGAGTATTTGACTAGACACTTGTTCTTATGCTAATATCGAGCCATGTAGCTACTGTGCGTCACATGCTTAACAATTTTGAAACACTTTAGGGTAGATTTGTTTCAAAATAGGTTAGGTTTGTCTTTATTTCCATAGAACGACATTGTACAATTGTTTATTTTTTTGTTAAGTTTTTTTATTTTTGATAAACCAACTTGGCGACTGTTATTTTTTAAATTTTCTTCATATTTTGTGGTCTTGCACTCAATGTGGACTGTTCCATTGTTAAGGGAAGAACTAGAGTGGGTTTAGTATTTGACCTTTGTAGGGCATGGTTTGGGAATCCTGAACTTTCACATAGTGAAAATCCAAATCACTCTGTTATAGGCAAGCAGTCTTTATTTTTCTGTTATGTGTTTATATCAAAATGTTCTCCATTAACCATATGCAATGTTCACAAACTACATTTAGCTCTTTGTTTTCTTAAGAAAAGTAAGGAATAAATTCACCATTGTTCATTATATACAGCGATCAGAAATCGAGGAACCTTGTTACCGTGCATTCATGGCAATGTAACATAAACACTCTTTAGGTGGCATGGAGGGGCCTACGTAGTACACAGGTTTTAACGTTCTGACTGATTAGTGTAAGCCCTGTAAAGGAGTTAAATATTTGGAGTTAAAGGCAAATGACTTACCATTCAGGTACAATTGTAGTTCTACAAATATCTTGAAATTTGAAAATGTATGTATGCTTGTTTTTCTCAGAACCGTTTGCTCTGGAGTTGTTTGTAAGTTCTGTCTCTACTTTGAAAAGCTGTTTTTTTTTTTTCTCTCAGTTTCATCTTTCCTGATTGTGTTTTGCACTGCAGGTTGTTGGAGACGGACAGTAAGTCTCTCCGTTCAGTCAACGGCTCTCGGCGGAACAGTGGCTCCTCGCTGGTGTCGAGCTCCTCAGCCTCCTCCAACCTTTCGCACTTGGAGGAGGACACCTGGATATTATGGGGGCGAATTGTCAATGAGTGGGAGGAGGTGCGCAAGAAGAAGGAGAAGCTGCTGAAGGTAAGCGCAGCACTGTTCATCTATTATATAAACAGTGAAACACAGTGTCATTAATGTGAAGCACCACTTTACAAAGCACCTAAAGCTGTGGATAATTACACAAACATTTTAGCTGAGGTATTGTAAGTGGGGGAACAGAATCATGTGTTTGGCTTTGTAGGCAGTATAACACTTTTTTTAGAATAATAGGTAAAATGACAGTACAACAACACATTTGTCCATTAAAATGGTTTCATTTAACTGTGGCTTTGACTTACCTATCCAACTAACAGAAAATTGTAACGTTTCCCACACATAGGCTAAATTTGGGAGCCCCTTAGTATGTTTTGTCCCATTTAAAAAAAAAAAAATTAAATATTTTAGTTTGTAAGCATTATGCTAATGTAGCCCAACACATTGCCTTTTTAAGCTTGTATGTTATTTAGGATGACAAGCAACATTTGAACAACTACAAAATTGCTTTCTGTTGTGATGTTCCCTTAAATAGCAAAAAAACTGTGAGCTAAATGGTGGCTAAGCTAAATCGCGAATGTGCGTGCTCGCGAATGTGGAAGCAAAATTCAGCTTGCTGGGCTTAGCCTCGTTATAGTGCATATGCTGTCTTTACTGAGAAAGGGTTTATTAGGAATTTTAGATTTACTCTGTTTAAGAAAGATTTCTGTGTTCTACAATTGGGTCCAAATAGGGAATGAATTTATTGGAACACGTTACTTAGCATTGAACACATTACACATCTTACTAGTGTAAAAAAAAAAAAAAAAATCGAATACAAAATGACCGACAAATGTGTCACCTTGGAAATATTATGCCCAAATGAGCTTACGATTCAGTGTGAGACTCTCATCTACGTGCCCAGTCATTCTTTTTGTTTTTCTACCAACTAATTACAAAATTATGTCCAACCCTGTTAATGAATTGTCTTATTCAGTGTTCCATGCAGTTGCCATGCTCTTGCTTTCTTCTCTCCATTTGTATTGTGACAAGAAGGAAGGTTAAGTAGAGAGAAACCGCTTTATATTTTTGCGGTTTCAGCAGTAGTCCTTTTCATTTATCACTTTTTGGTGTTATTTGCATTCTTCGCTTGCAGCTTCGTTTTTCCCGCTGCTCGGGTTTCAGGTTAATGTTGAACCTTGCGGGGAAAAGCCTGGGTGGACCAGGGAATGTTGACCTAGTACTGAAACCTGGTGGTTCAGTTAAATCAACTATGTATTGTGATATTTCCCTTTTCTTCTTTAAAGACAAAATAATGGAAAATTTTCCACCCAAAGAATGCATTTTTTTCAGTAGAGGCCATGGTAGTGAATCATTTCACTCCAGATCTATAGTTAACTAGATCTATAGTTAATGCCTGTGCTGAGTGGAAAAAGCATTTTGCCCAGTGGTCTGTGTGCTTTAACAAAGGGCTCATATCTAACAGCCGCCTTCAGCGCTGTTTTAACAAAAGACCCTTGTCTCCTTGCTTCCCTCAGCACTGAGGGATCTCTACAGCTTGTGTGAGTGTGTGGGTGGACTCTAGTTTAAGCTCTACACTGGAATGACCAGCTGTAGATCCGTGAGATGTATGTTGTAATGAGTTGAGGAGCCATCTTCCCGTCAGCCAGAACAGCTCTGGGCTCCGCTGAAGACATCCTGTCCGGGTTATATTTAGCAGCATAAAATGGTATTATGTCAGAGGTACATTCTGTATTCATGGAAAATATCAGTAGGCAGAAGCTGTGTGTATTTAAATGTGTATTTCCAGGGACTTGAGAAATGTGGAAAAAGTCATAAATTTTGTTCTGCAACCATATTTGTGAGAGGATGTTCCTCTGTTAAATTGTTTCCTCTTAAAGTAATCTGAAATGATACTGAGACTGTCATCAGCTGTAGCCTTGATATCATGATCATTCCCTTCTCCTTAGTAAATGGATCTGACTCTTTTCAGGAACTAGTCAGGAAGGGCATCCCACATCACTTCAGGGCAATAGTGTGGCAGCTGCTATGTAGCGCCCAGAATCTGCCCATAAAGGACCAGTACTCCGAGCTGCTGAAGATGACGTCACCCTGCGAGAAACTGATCCGCCGAGATATCGCCCGGACATACCCTGAGCATGAGTTCTTCAAAGAGAAGGACAGCCTGGGCCAAGAAGTCCTATTTAATGTCATGAAGGTATGTTCTCTTGAAATGTGCTTCTGAAACACTCAGGTCAACTTAAATGACTAGAAATGAGTGCAGTGTGCTCCTTAGCCCTGATGTAGACAATCAGTCAAGACATGTTTTGATATTTGTTATTTCAGTTTTGCATTGGAACTGGAAAACTAATTAGCCTATATAGTTTCTGCCACGGTGTGGCAATCTATGAAAATGGACAGACATATGTTCAAAATTCAGGATTCAAAATGTCAGTATTACCTGAACATGTTTGATTTTATGGAATCAAAAAGTTGGAAATGGGTGAATTGCCCACTTCAGGTCAGGGGGGAGTTTCTGCCACATGTGGAGGAGTTCAAGAATCTCTGGGTCTTGTTCAAGTGTGAGGGTAGAGGGGATCTGGAGTTGGACAGAAGTATTGAGTCAGTGTCTGCAGTGCTGCGTACGCTTAACCTGTATGTTGTGGTTAAGAGAGAGCTGAGCCAAAAAGCAAAGCTCTCGATTCCGGGTCCATCTAGTCCCCATCCTCACCTTTGGTCACGAGTGTGTAGTGGCGGAAGGAATGAGATCATGGTTGCGAATGGCTGAAATAAGTTTTCTTTACAGGGTGGCCAGGCTCTCCCTTAGAGATAGGGTCCCACCAGATGGTGGCCCTGGGTCAGACCCAGGACACACTGGAGGGATAATATTTCTTGGCTTGCCTAGGAGCGCCTCATTGTTCCCCCGGAAGAGCTGGTAGAGGTGTTGGTGTTCTCAGGAACTATAAAATAAGTACACGTCCTCTATGCATTGAACTGCAGAATTACTGTTTGCTGAATATAACAAAGTTTATATAATTTAATAAAGTTTTATATGTGTAAGTTCCACCCAGTGTGAAACTTACAATTATGGCCTTTGCCTGACATTCTTATCCAGGGCGACGTAAATCAGAGCTTTAGTAGTCCACATCTGTTCTTCATACCTATCTTATTCATACCTATTACTATCAGTTAGGTTGCACACATTAGCAAACCCTGTCAAAGTCAGAGGTTAGTACAAAGTTAGAAGATTAAAAAAAAAAAAATATATATATATATATATATATACACATACATACATACATACATACATACACATACACACACACACACACACACACA
>JBBJLS010056107.1:0-13141 GCA_037577275.1 Bryconaethiops microstoma
GACTGTCCCCTGTAGTTAGGGAATGGAAGTCGCTTTGGATAAAAGCGTCTGCTAAATGCCGTAAATGTAAATGTTTTATTTTTTGCTTCTGGCTCATCATGTAAGTTTGCATCGTTAGAAGGTCGCTTTCCAAATAAAGAATCAAGACCTGCTTACTTTGAATATGCCCTGACTTATTGACAGCTCCCGTAATGCACGCGTGTGTGTGTGTGAACGACTGAATTTTGACTGGTGCAGAAGCATGACTCCATAGTTTGAAAAAACAGGTGTTAAACCGCATACAACTATAATACAAAGCTATATCACTAAATCAACCAAAATCTGAATTTATATTTAAAATGCAAAACCAGTTCAGATCCCCATCTCTTTTTTCTTTCAGTTCTGGTTCTTACACTCCTTCACTCAGCTTCCTTTTCTTCCTCATAGCTGTAAATGTCATTTCGGTGATGGAGCAGAGCCACCGAGCAGCAGGGGAATGATGGACTGCTGCATGTGTTTTAGTAATAGAGGGAAACGATTCCTCACAGCGTTCTGGAGCAAGATAATCTCTGCAGTATCTGCTGTACCTCCGACCTCTCTGTAACCCAGCATCCTGCCATATAACCAGACTGATATGGCCACTGCAGGATTTATAATAACTAAAAAGAAAGCTTAAAGGAGATTTACTAGGGTGGACCAAAATGTACAGATGACTCATGAACAGAAAGCTAGCAGTCACGTATCTGCATGATGCAATACAGATGAGGCAGATAAAGCATATTATTATCAGGTTTAAAGGGAGCACTGAGTCAATAGGATTTAATTCATCTGATACAAATCTAATCTGGTTCCCGATGACTCATTTACTCAAACCATAAATCTGAGGTTTAGGACACGACACCAGAGGATGATGAGGAGATTTCTCTGTAATTTGTTTTTTTTTGCTCATAGCATCTCCGTCACAGACAAACCAATGGCCAATCATAGACAAAAACTGAAATCGCTAGTATCTAAGGCAGTTATGCAAATCTAGATAAAAGACACTAGATACTGTATTGTTGTAATATATAGAACCGCACTTGCCACAGTCTATCTGAAAGCATAACTATGTATTCAGTAATGATGCATTTACATTGATGTAGCATGGCAAGAGACTGAGACCAATGACATTTTTTGCACGGAGAAAACCAGGCAGTGCATGATAGAACTGGTTTGGGAAACGCAACGTATAAAAAGGGCAGAACACACGCACACGCAAACGCACACGCATATATACACTATAGATTATTTGTTGTTTTTGTTGTTATGGGTCTATGCCTATATAATAGTTTTCTTTTATCACTTTTTGTGTTATGCTTTTTTTTTCCATACTCAGCATAGTTTGGCAGATGACACAGATTGGATTTGGAGAGGAACTATAGCTAGAAATAAAGCTGATTTTTTATTTTTTTTGCTTCTGGCTCATCATGTAAGTCTGCATCATTAGACGGTCGCTTCCCAAATGAAGAATCAAGACCTGCTTGCTTTGAACATGCCCTGATTTATTGACAGCTCTCGTAACGTGCGCGCGCGTTTTTTTTTGGCAGGTAACAAAAGAAAATGGAACAACCACGGCTAAAGCTCAAAAAGAAGTCCGTGAGCTTTTTTTCTAAAACAAAAAAATAAAGTAGTAATGTATACAAGTCTGACTTATCTTCCCACAAAGGCATGTTACCTTAGACCAGCTGAAAAGAAAGTATCACATTCTAAATTAGCAGAATGGTGTAAATGGGAGCTTTCTCTCCATACTGGTGTTCCAACAAACTAAAGCATGACTACTCCATGAGGACATGCAGCTCATACTAAGTAATTTGTCAGAATGTTACTCCTACCAACAGCACGAACGCTCATCATGTCACATTACTTACACTGTCCACAGTCATATTGGTTCTGTTTATACTATAAAAATAAAAGTATGCAGTCTAAAGATTCAGATTCAGAAGCCTTATTGTTATAAAAAACAGCCGTTACACTACGTCATGAAATTCTTATTGCTACATTACTCCCATCACTTCAGTAAGAAAAGTAAGAAATAAGAAATAAGAAAAGTCCAGGACTAGAGGTAGAGGGTTGGATTATTGTTCAAGAGCCTAATGGCCTGTGGGTAGAAGCTGTTCGACAGCCTGGATGTATGGGATTTCATACTCCTGTAGCGCCTTCCTGATGGCAGGAGTGTGAACAGACTGTGTTGTGGATGGGTATTGTCTTTAATGATGTGGGGGGCCCTCCTGATGACCCTGGCAGTGTAGGTGTCCGTGAGTGATGGGAAGGCTGCTCCAGAGATCGATTGTGCAGTTTTTATCACACGTTGGAGAGCCCTCCTGTCCTGAGCGGTACAGCTTCCGTACCACACTATAATGGAGCTTGTGATGACAGACTCCACTAGGCACCTGCTGAGGATTTTGGTTGACGTCCCAAATTTCCTCAGCCTCCTCAGGATATACAGTCTCTGTTGGACTTTCTTTGTGATTTGGAGACAGTTGTGAGACCAGGTGAGGTCTTCCGAGGAACTTAAAACCTTCACCCTTTCTACCCCTGCCTCTCCAATGTGAATTGGGGTGTGCTGCAACCTCCTCCCCCTCCTGGGGTCAATAATCATCTCCATGATCTTTCTCACATTTAAGGAGAGATTATTTCCCTGACACCAGGACACCAGTTCTGCAACCTGTCTTCTGTACGTCGTCTCCTCCCCACCAGTGATCAGCCCAATGACTGTCGTGTCGTCCGCAAACTTTATGAAGGTGGTGTCAGTCTGGGATGCCACGCAGTCATGGGTGAAAAGGGTGTACAGCAGTGGACTCAGCACACAGCCCTGAGGGGTCCCAGTGCTACCAGTCCTGATGCCTGATGTCTGGTTTCCAACTCTGACTGACTGGGGTCTGTCTGTTAGGAAGTTCAGCACTCAGTTACAGAGTCCGAGGGAGAGGAGCTTCTTAGACAGCCTGTGTGGTATGACTGTGTTAAAGGCCGAGCTATAGTCAACAAACAACATCCTCACATACGTGTCCTTGCTCTCCAGATGTGTGAGAGCTGTGTGGATGGCAGCGTTGACAGCGTCATCTGTGGAGCGATTCTGTCGGTACGCGAACTGTAGAGGGTCTATGATGGCAGGGATGGACTTCATGTGGCTCATGACTATCCTTTCGAAGCACTTCATCACAATCGGGGGTGAGTGCGACTGGACGATAGTCATTCAGACGGGTCTGTTATTCTTAGGGAGGAGTACAATTGTGGTGGACTTAAAACAGGCGGGTACAGAGGACACAGAGAGCGATAAGTTGCAAATGTCCGTGAATACCTCAGCGAGCTCTGTAGACCTTGAGTACATACCCAGGGATGTTATCTGGGCCGCCTGCCTTTCGTGGGTTTGTTTTCCTCAGAGCAGTACGCACTTCACCCACTGTCAAAGAGAGCGGTGTTTCCATCCTCCTCAGCCAGCACCTCACTCTGTCGACTGATGTTAAGGGCATTGAAACAAGCGTAAAACTCATCTGGAAGGGTAGATCGGCTGTATACATTCTCCGAGGGCCTCTGCCTGTAGTCCATGATGTGTTTCGGTCCATGCCACATGCGCCAGATGTCTGCGTTGTTATAGTATCCCTCCAGCTTCACTCTGTACTGTCTCTTGGCCTGTCTGATTGCTCTACACAGGTTTTACCTGGCCTTTTTGTAGTTCTCAGCATCGCCTGAGATGAATGCAGTGCTATTTGATAAATCTACATATGTATTATTATGACTTAATTTAGCTATTTCTCTCATATAGTAGCAGACATAAAACAGATGCATGAAACAAAATGACACATGCATCAATTTCCATTTTATTGACTTTTAAATGGAGCAGTTTAATGGCCAAGCGCAAGAAATGAACAGATACACTACGAGATCAATATTTTGAACTCAGTCCCACTATATCTACAGATCCATAGACGCAGAAGGAAGATCTATTTGTCGATGAAATGTAGAAAGAATGCCTGAATCTTGCCAGGATTATGTATTCTACCTGCCCCTCCATAATACATCTACGACAGATATGGTCCACTGGAAGCATCACGAGCTCATTGATGAGGCTCTCTCAGGCTGGGAGGGCAGTTAAACTCTCAATAGCAGGAGTCTGACTAAGAAAAGATGAAGGATCGCATTAGGCCAAGCTAAAGTGTAGCTTTTAGACAGGTTCAACAGTGCCAGTGTATGCTACATGGACAAAAGTATTGGGACACACCTGCTTTTAGGGTTTGAGCTAGACCCCTTACATCCACTAAAGGTCCATTTTAATGCTCCTGCATACCAAGACATTTTGGACAACACCATGCATCCAACTTTGTGGACACAGTTTGGGGAAGAACCTTTTCTATTCCAGCACGACGGTGCCCCAGTGCAAAAAGCAAGGTCCATAAAGACATGGCTGGATGAGTTCAGTGTGGAAGAAGTTGACTGTCCCACTCAGAGCCCTGAACTCAACCCCATCCAACACCTTTGGGATAAGCCAGGCCTTCCCGCCCAACATCAGTGCCTGACCGCATAAATACTTTACAGAATGAATGAGCACAAATTCTCACAGTTTTCCACAAAATCCAACATCTTGTCGAAAACCTTCCAGGAAGAGTGGAAGCTGTTATAGCTGCAAAGGGGGACCAACTCCATATTAAAATCTATGTACTTGAATGCAATGTCATTAAAGTTCTTGTTGGTGCAATAATAAGGCGTCCCAGTACATTTGTCCATATAGTGTATCTCCTCAGCTCTAACTCACAAGTTATCTACAGTGGCCAAGCAGTAGAACATCATTAATCTGGATGTCAGTCGTTGATGCCAAGAGATGAAAATGCTCTTTTGACTTTAAAATAAGAATATTATCCAAGAGAAATAAATTATTCTTTTGAGCTGAGGACCATCACATTTAACAAATTCTTCATAAAGTGACTGAAAAGGCCAAAGTGACAACCGGCTTGTCAATTAACAAGCCTTTTCCAGTAAGATATAGCTGGAACCGGTTGTCTAAATATCAGACACGCCAGAGTGTACAGAAGTGGGGCATTTTACCAATCAGTCCAGAAAGCATATTTAGCCGACACTGTTTCAATCCACTGTATCAGTCTCTACACAGGCTTTTATCAAAACTATTAGATTCAGACATATTCAACACTGCACTGTGAATTCACTGTGGATCCAAAACCTGTCACAGTGGTTTCGTGTCCTCAAGTAGGCCTAAAAACAAGGCAATCTTCATTTAAATAGCTTCATGCATTTCTGAATATGTTACAAACACAAAACACAACGCATTTCCAATAGTCAGTGACCCAAACCCAAGCATTTACCATCATAAAAAGTATGTGTATAGGCGTCTAGACAGTAAAGGGGCCATATCCTACTTACCACTTATGTGGTTTTATGTACCAAACACATAATTTATTTTTACACGACCATTTTCCAACCTCTCTTTATTCCTCAGAGTTAAACAGAGGCTGTGTTTGTTACTGTGCTTTCAAAAGAAAAGTTCAGCAAAACATAATGCATTAGCCAGTCCAGGGCATCAGCCAAGATATGTTTAGCATCCAAATGCTGCTTAAAACTGCAGTTGCAGCGAATGTTGGAGACAAACACTATAACTTAGTCACCCAAAAATACAGCCTCAACACTTCTAATGTCACTCAAACCACATCCAGCTCTTCAGTAAGGTTTGGGCCGACTTATCAGTGTGGTTTAGGACGACAGTATAACTGTGAGCTCAAAAAAGAATAAAACTATGAACAGCCATTTTTAGATAAAACCAAGACTGGTACTTACAAATCAGCTGTAAAAACCACACCAACACCCACAAGCCTCGTTAAGAAGAGGATACAGGTTGAGCAGGTTGAGAAAAGTTTTGCATTCTTTAGGAATGAGATACGATAAGATAAGAAAGAACTTTAATCATGCAGAGGGAAATTACTGTACAATCCGAGTGAGAACCAAATGACATTACTATTAATCCTGAGAAAGATCACCTACGGAGCGAGGAAGGATTTTCTGTGGCGTTCAGTTCTGCACCTGGAGGCAATGAGTATCTTGCTGTGTGTGCTCTGATGGCCCATCCTGGAGGCGTGCATGGGGTGAGAGGGGTTTGTCCATGATACTGAGATTACAATCAACTCAGGGCTCATGTTTCAATACACTCCAGGTATATTCAACAACGTAAGGCTGCAAACATTTGAATTTTTCAGGATATTTTGAATGAAATTTGAACGAAGAAAAATAAAGACTGTGTTCAATCATGGCGCTGGAGCTGGAAGGTGATGTATCATGTTGTGCTGTTGATTGCGTTGTTGACTGGCACTGGTTTAACACTAGGAAAAGTGAAGACACAGCAAATATCATGATAAACAATGCTTATACCACACTGCCTTGTCACATGTCCACAGATGGGTGCCACTATGACACAAGGTCCCCCTGCCCCCCATTCCATCTCAGTCAACAAAAATGTCGTCAGTCCCCACCTAGATCTTGTCCAGAGCGCTAGAAAGCCCTGAAAGTGCACTGTCTGATCTGATTGGCTGCCCTACATAGTGACACATTCAAAAGCAGTCTGGACTGTGAATGTTCAGGATAAACTGCTCTAGGCTGAATAAGCAGAATGTGTAAATCTGTCTGCGTGCACAAAGACAATTAGATGTTCGATGTCAATATTTTTTGCACCTTTCTAAACATTTATATATTACATTCACCTCTCTCAAGGAAAGTCTGGTTTTCAGATATGAATGATTTGATTCTGGCTAGAGTGAGAGAGAGTCGTTTGGATTTCCAAACCCCCAGTATGGTCTGTAATCAATACAACCAGTCACTACATAGACATATGGAGTCAGAAATCGAGGATGAATTAAAAAGAGGGCAGAGGCTTACTCTGAGGGTATTACGAAAACACAATTTTGCAGCTTTACGGCGTAACCCGGAAGGCTCCGGTCCAGCGGTCACACATAATGGTTTGATAACCCAATACTGCGGCAGGGCGAGCGATGCATAACCATGGACTGAAGACTCTTATAGTATAACTTTGTCATCTTTTCTTCTTCACATGACATCCACTACAAGCACAAATCCCCCCAGTCTGTTCCTTTCTGTAATGAATCTTTCCAAGCGCTTCAGTAAAATGTGCTTGACGCTTTAAAGAGTCTCTCAGGAGAAAGACGGATTCTCTTTCTTGCTGGGCTTCCTTACAGCTGTCTACAGGCTATTCTCTCCCACCAGCTCCAGACACCAGAGCTACTCGCCATAACGATGAGCTCCAAGAGCATCCCAGTCCAATTACCTCCAGTCTAGTGGGTTCGCCCTCCCTACGCCGCAGTGCACACTCAGTCAATCTGTGTCCAGACCTCCAGGCAGGACCTGGGAGGCAATCCACTGATTCATCCACTACAGTTCTAATGAATGCTTAATCTAACCCCCAGGTAGGTGAAATAAGCCTAAATTAGTCCAGCCCCCTTTCACTCTGCTGAAATCCAGTAGCCTGAGAACAGAGTGGCTAACAATGAGATTTATGTTATTGTCCCTGCTGCATGTATTAGTACTGGGTGATACGAACAATAAAAGATATCAAAGCATTTCCTGTGTAATGTGTAAATGTGTCCGCTTGCACAAAGACATGTTCAATGTCAATATTTTTTTGCACCTTTCTAAATATTTACATATTACATTCACCTCTCACAAGGGAAGTTTGGGATTAAGATATAATGATTTGATTCAGGCTAGAGTGAGAGAGACTCCGAACTCCCAGTATTGTCTGTAATCAATACAGCCAGTTAATTATACAGACATATGGAGTCGGAATTCGAGGATAAATTTAAAAAGAGCGCAGAGGCTTACTCGGAGGATGTTATAAAAACACACATTTTCTGCTGTATGGATGATATAATATCACATTACACACAAAAAAAACCACTCCTCATTAATAATAATTCACACCGGTCTCAAATAAGAATAACTGTTTGCTGTAGCACTATTCCACATTTGCAAAGTTTACACTAGAGCGCAATGTGCCGTCAAGCTATGTGCATTTTGTCCAGTAGAGTGAAAATGGAAAATACCAGCAAAGAAATAACCTGCGTCATCATGGTACAGCCAGTAATGTGGAACATTTTCAAGACCGTTTTGTTTTTACATTGGTCGAGAGTGGAAAAAGCCACAGGAGTGTTTGTTTTGTTTTTAATGCTGCTGCGCTGCTTGCTGTAAGTGATGGTGTTAGGAACCACCAAAAACACGCAAACATTGTATTTTATTTTCTATTCATAATGACCAGTGAACCCACACACATCTTTAACATGCAGCAAAAGTACATCTCTACCATGAAGATTTGTAAAAAAATAAAATAATAAAACATTTACAGTACCAGTCAAAAGTTTGGACACACCTTCTCATTGAATGATTTTCTTTGTTTGTATTATTGGCTACATTGTAGATTAATACTGAAAACATCACCTATTGCTCCGATGGCAGCTTTGCACACTCTTGGTATTTTTTTCAATCAGATTCATGTGGAATCGACCTGGAATGCTGTTTAATTAACAGCTGTTCTTCGTCAAGAGTTCATTAGTGGAATTTCTTGCCTTCTTAATGTGTTTGGGACCGCGTTGTTGTGTTTTGGTTAAAAAAAAAAAAAAAAAAAAGTCTTAATGCCTACGTTAATAGTGTAAACCCTAAATATGCCCCCAAATATGGTCCTAAAACACTTTAATTTCATTTTAAACTCAACTTGATACATTACCCTCAACGAAAATGTAATTGTAAACCCGTATTGGTACTGTACAGTTTATGCGCTGCCGTTTTCTTTGGTATAAGCAGGGTAAATACAGTAATAATTTAATATTTTTTTGTAATAAACATACAGTAAAATGTACGGGTAATCACCAATATTTTTTACAGTTCAATAATTTACTGTTCGCCGGTGGCGCGTCTTATTCAGTCCGTCCCTGCTCTGAGTACAGCCGTATTTAATCCTCTGCGGTCGGCGATCCCTCCTGAGGGATATTTCCACTGTTCCAAAACAATCATCTGAAGCTCCGCGGGTTTTTGTCCCAGAAACTTTCAAGTAACGCCACTAGAAACCTTGAAGACTCTAGTTTTCAAATATGTGTTTTTAATTCAAATACATCGATGGCGCTTTGAAAAAGAATAAAAAGAACTCTTGAGATTTTCTGTGCCTCAGGCAGCAAGCAGCCTGTTAATGACACGAAAGACGAGCTTTCTTTGTGTTTCACTGGACAGTACAAAAACATTAATACAGTTACATTTTATATGAAAATGTAGCTGAATTTACGTTAATAATTATGTTACAAAACTAGTAAGTTATATTTTTCTTAATAATTTACAACTAAAATGTGTAAAAAAAACCCCAACATATTGCCACGAAAAAAAATGCGTTATTCTGGAGATTTATTTCTTTATTTATTTATTGCCCCTGACTCTGATTATACTGTGTTAAAGAGTCACAATGGCATGCGATTAATCAGCATAAATTTTTTAACACGCTATTTTTTTCTGTCATGAATTGTTTGAAATTAACGTTAATTTGACACTTGACACCCCTAATATATATATATATATATATATATATAGTTGTTTTTTCTGCACTGTGCAGCATTCTAACGAAGGCTGAGGTCTTACACACATCGTGATAATTGAACCAATGTTTAGTCATGTCATGAAAAAAACAATAACAAAAACTAAACAAGAGAAAGCAAAATTCTGAGAGGATGTGGTGTTTGTGTAGTTTTGTGGTTAGGGTGCTGTGCAGAGGTCTGGTTGTCAGTCTGGTTTAGTGTGATGTGCTTTAACCTATAGCTGTGTGTGAATGACAGGACACAGACAGCCTGAAGAGAGCCCTCATGCTGGAACTGAGTCACACTGTCTGACGACCTGCATATCATCCGCTCTCTTAGACCACACACACACACACACACACACACACACACACACACACACACACACACACACACACAAGCGCGCGCATTTTGCAAAAATGTTTTCAAAGCGATAGTCTGACGAGATCACAGAAGTAAAGTAACATTTGGCAGACGCGCTTATCCAGAGCGACTTACAATAATTAGTTACAGAGTCAGTCCCCCTGGAGCAACTGAGGCTTTAGTGTCTTGCTCAAGTACACAGTGGTAGAAAGTGGGGGTTTGAACCAACAACTTTGTGGTCGTCGGGTTCACAGTCAAGTGTTTTACCCACTAGGCTCCTACCACACGGAAGGTTCTAGAAAAGCCACAATTATTGTTCTTCTTAAGTTTTATATATTTTTCTTGTTCTTTTTATAGCCAAAATAGGCGGCCAAGTACTGATCATTTAAAAACCGATGGAGAGAAACATACTGGGAGAGAGAGAGAATGGTCAAGAGACCTTTAAAATGTCTGTCAGAGATATAGTCAGCTCAGGTCAGTTATATATAAAGAAAAAAAGATGTGTGTGACTGTTTGTTGTGGTGAGCACTGCTAAGCATTCAGGCGTTCTCACCCATGAATGGCTTAGGAAGAGCTGGCAAATTCCCATCCCCATGGTGCAACGGGTAGAGTGCCAGTTTCTAAACTAAAACATCGCAAGATTGAGAGTGCATAGGAAGCTTTTTTTTTTTTTTTAAACACTGGTTTTATAGCAACCACGCAATCACGCTTCGCATTTTCTCGCGAAAATTCATCTTCTAGTTAATGGTATTTCTAGTTAGCAGTATTTCATTCCTATATATGTATGACAGCAGTGACACATTGCAGGGAATAAGACTTAGAGACTGTATTCCACAGAAAATGAGCGGGTGAGCCGAAGGCATTAACATTGAATGGTGTCTCACAGAACCTATGATTGCTGAGAACAGACCACTCCCCAAACACACAGTCATCCTAAAAGTTTAACAATTGCCTGCGGCAGTAACAGTCTTCAAATAATGTCATTCGGAAGTCTTTCAAAAGTGCCGTAGGTCATGTGAACCAGGAAACAGTCAAAGAGAAACATTACCGGTAGAATGGAGAAAATTAAATCATGGTGGCAACTTTCCACTGATGATAGAGAGAGTAACAGTAACGGTAAAGACTGTGCCCCTATATTGTAAGTGCACCTATACGGACCCGGCCAATGAGTGGAAAGCACTTCTGTGAGAACATAAATTTGACAGATTAGTTATTACTCGCTTTCTTATTTCCCCATTAAGATACTGAGGGCCACTATAACCATGCGCTACTGCTGTGCTCCGAAGCTGCTGCGCTACTTGCCAACTGAGCACTTTTTACAATTGCGTCTACCTGAGCCTGTGCTTCTGTTTACTTGAACGTTGCCCACATACTGCAATACTTGCACAAATCACAAAATTTGCACAACTATAACTTGTTTACATCGAAGGTACTCTCTTCAGTACATCTGCACTGTTTTTCACTTCTCTTGCAGTCTTTAGTCTATTGTATTATAACTGCTGTATACTGTATACAGCATTGTAGCGTGGCTATAATTATGTATTTTCTTAAATTGTGGCTATAATTATATATGTATCTATATTTTCTTTTATTGCTGTAAAAATTGTATAACAGCATACATATATATTATAAAATTCTATTTACAATACTGTATGTTATAGTCTCCCTCTGGTATCCCCCAAAGCATTTTATTTTCTAGGTAAAGCATTATATATTTAGAGATATATTTATTTATATAGGTTTAATGAGAATTCATTCCCCCTTTTTACATTTACAGGATTTAGCAGATACTTTTATCCAAAGCGACTTCTATTCTCTAACTACAGGGGACAGTCTCCCTGGAGCAACTTGGGGTTAAGGGTCTTGCTCAGGAACCCAGAGGTGGTGTGCTGAAGGTAGGACTCGAACCTACTTACCTAGGACTGAGGTAAGTATCCTACCCACTAGGCCACCACCACTCCCAATTACCACAATCACCCAACAAATTGTTGGTTTGTCTGAGAGTGCTGATGTTCTGTTTTCTTCTATGTTGCACCTACGGTCCAGGAGGACGCTATTTCGTCTCACTGTTTACTTAATGTATATGGCTGGAATGACAATGAAGCTCTACTTGACTTGACTTGAGCTGAATGACAGTATAATAACATTCAAAACATGTCTCTAATTGTTAGGCTGGCTTTCATTAAGCCCGTTGACTGCTGCGCCTTTTCATTCCAGGGGAAAGTTGGAGGCGAGTTCACTCGCAGGGGAAGGTTTACTGCAAGTGCATTACTACTCACATCACTGCCCCCAGCCTTAAGAAAGCTCCTGCTGCGCATGGCCAGTGCCAGAAAAGAGGATCAACAGGACCCCTACTTCTCTCCTGACTCTCTTGCACATCCACACAAACAACAAGCTATCGAAGACATGTAAGAGGGTCTGCCTTTCCATCTTGAAAGCCCTGCACAAATAAACACCAGCACAGATCCAGGCCCATATATTATGCAGCATGACTCGCCATGTGTCTCAAGTAATGCCTATAGCTTCTAAGGTGTTATAGAAAAGAACAAATCCACAAAATATGACACCTTATACATGCTAACTGCACCTTGTGCAGCCTTGAATACCTTAATGCATATATACACAAGCAACAATGCTTAATCTCCCCCCTTGGCAAAATACTTATACTAATGAATGAGGAGGTAGTAACTGGCTGAACAAGCAGAAAACACCCCAAGCAGCCTTAAGCCGGCAGAGAACGAGGCTGTGTAAGAGCTGGGCTAGTGTATCTTAATGAAGGTCCTGAAAGGGGTGTCATAGTAATGGGCATCGAAACCTTGAGGCCTGCTAGATTCCTGTAATTCACTCCTCATTATAGAGAATAAACACCAGCACAGAGGGAAGCAAGTACAAAGAGGTTACAGTCAGCAGCATCAATGCAGAAGTGCTTCAAAATGAAGTATGGAGTGTGTGGACGATCGTGCCAAGACTACTGGCAAGTAGTAATGCATGATATTGGAATCATATTAGGATTGGCAGACATTTGCTTAAAAATCTGCATCATAAACTTAGATGTGGCCAATTTTTAATAATGTACATGTTTATGTATTGGCATCCACAGAGGGGGAGAGAGAAAGAGAGAGAGAGAGAGAGAGAGAGAGAGAGAAACAGAGAGAGAGAGAGAGAGAGAGAGAGAGAGAGAGAGAGAGAGA
>JBBJLS010056118.1:0-13141 GCA_037577275.1 Bryconaethiops microstoma
TAAGTTGGGGGGGGTTGGGGGGGGGTAAAAAAATTAATCTAAAATTAGCCTATGCACTTAAAAAGAAGTTTAATCAGGGGCTGTAATTTAGTCCGATGACAGACCTCGTGCGGAAGGTGAAACGACCTCGGTTTACGGCTAGCTTGCTGATTGCATTGCACAATTTATTTTCAAGTAATCAGTTGCTAATGTGCACCGTTAACATCATCCAAACTTCTTCGACTAGTTCCGCAAGTTGTGAGCCAATCATAACAGTGGCCTCGCAATAATTACATTAGACTCTATGCAGTGGTTAAACTGGGATTTGTAACATTGGGGGTGGCTATATGGTTTCGAGGTTGCCATGGGTACAATTCTGTCCTTCATCCTCTCTCTGTCTTTCTCTCTCTCTCTCTCTCTTTCTGTCTTGCCCTAGCTCACCCCCTCTCTCATTCTCTCTCTCTCTCTCACTCTCCACCCCTCTTTGTAGCATGCATTGAGGCACTACATGTTTAAAAAAAAAATGTAGTCACTGTTTGAATTATTAAGAATGAGAAAATCAAACTTATAAATATGTGAGTATACATTTGTATGAATCAAACATCGTGTATAATCATGTATAAATTCCATGTGCAGTACCATCCACGTGCAATATTATGTCTAGTTGTCTTATTGGGTCCTAAATCATTTTTATGTGCAATATCTTATTATTATTATTATTATGTACAATAGTCTTACCATGTGAAATATCACTATTGATTATGTTCAGTAACGTACTCCTAACCACTATTTGTGCTACTAGTAATTCACTGAACTGTACTAGTAATTCACGGAAGTAACTTATCTAAAGTATTTATACCCAGTAGTTTTATTAGATTTATTTAGACATTGTATTTTATATTGTTTTTGTCTGTGTTCTCTCTGTTCAGTTTTCTGATTCGGATTCAAATCAAACTTGATACGTATGGGTCATGTGTAAATCAAACATTTAAACATTATGAGCGTAAATCATGTATTAATTAAACTTTGCAAGTTCAAATCATGTATGAATCAAACATGCAAACATTGCGAGTAAAAATTAATTATAAATCAAGCTTCATAAATATAAATCACATACAAACGTACCCACTTCGTAAATATAAATCAAGTCCGAATTAAACTTCACATCTAAATAGACTCACGCGTCTATATGAAAATACGTACCAACTTTGCAAGCAAAAATTGTGTTTAAATCAAACTTTGCAAGTCTAACTCATATAAAAGATAAACTTTACATAAATCTTGTATAGGCTCTACATATAAACCTTGTAAGTATAAATCAAGTTTAAATCTCATGTAAAAACTCCTTAAATCTTGAAGCTAAGTGTCCTTTCATGTGAAAGCTCAGCATCGGGAGATTTTGTTATGAAGTGTCTGAGCTGTCAAAGCCGCTCAGGCCGCATTATTTAATCTCAGCATTGCGCTCCTTTGTGACAGGCCGAGATCTATCATGAGATCCTACCACAGGCTTGTGAGATATGGCTTTTCATACTCTTGCACAGGTCAAATTTGAGGAATATAGACAAAAGAAATCCTCTAAAAATATTCCCTAGAATAATCCGAATGTCTTGGGCATGTCAGGAGGTTGGGTGCTTTTAACTCGCTTACCAAGGCAATGAAAGCTGGTGTAGATGTCGGGGAGAGCAGGGTAAGGGGCACAAATCATGTGGCGCATGTCCTCTTTTGACAGGCATCAGAATTTTAAATTGTGACATTGTGACTGGTTGCCCTATCAGGTGACCTAAAAATAAGACTTACTGTATGGAGAACACAGTGGCATTGTATTTTTTCAGTGAGGTTCCTGCATTGCTCCATCCTCACAAGCTTCATTCCATTGCCCAAGCATGCATGTTTGGTACAAAGTTTACAAGAATAATTCTACATTCTTAAAACTGTGCCAAAAGCTGGTCTTTGGAGCCATAGCAGATCTATGTTTGGTTCTTTCTACGAATGCTGAATCGCACCTATGGTAAATCATACAGCCAAAAAAGTCCTTATATGGAAGTTACCCCAGTTTGTGTTGATGCTCAAGAGGTCATGCTGAGCTTTGTTTGGTGTTCCTGTGTCACACAGAACCAAAATTATTCAAATTTTAAATACATATAATAATAATAATTACAGCGGGGTGCCGGAAGCATTTTTAAAGTGGGGGGGACGTGGCACATACTTTTGGACTGGAATGGGGGGGGGTAGTGTAGTGTCTCGTGGTCTTGCATGTTTCCCTCATAAAAATCGCTGGGTGGATAGGTGGGGGAATGAAATGAATGATTTTAAAAACCGGGGATGGGGGGGGGGCATGTTCCCTCCCGATATAATGGTTCCGGTGGTCATGTAATAATCACTACTGGGCTTTCAGAAAATGCCCATAAAGAACAAAAATGCCCAAATTTATTTTACTTTAGGCCTTAGAAACAAACAGAAAAAAACACAAGATCTTTGAACGTGGGAAAGTTCTTAGGATAGTCTTCGCCCACAAACGACTGCGCAAAAGCACAGTGATCGTGTAGAAGAGTAAACACCGGTTTTAAACTGTTTTACACCATTTTTATTTGGTGAAATAAGATTTTACTAACACACTGTGAGTTATAAGGATTAAAGAGAATCATTACTGGAAATGGGTTGTGCAAGTGAGAGGAAACTGTTTAAAGTTTAGAGAACCTTCTTACTCACAAACAGGTTTTTCCCAGGACGATTTGTTCAAGCCAAAAACCTTTATTATAAGGAGTGTGTGCTGCAATAATAAGAGTTATGGATCCTCTCCAGAACATTAGTATTCCCAAACTAAGGTGAGTATTTCCTTGTTTATTGCTTTGTTTATACCTGTCTTGGGCTCCACAGAGAAATAGGGTTGTCCTTCCAGAATGCTGTAGACGACTCTGGCGCTGTTGCCATATGTGGGGTCATCTGCATCCGTTGCTTTTACCTCCACCACTGATGTACCTGGGAGAAAAAACAGCAACATTATAAATTGCAATATTTCTGACAATTTTATTAGAAATTCCATCCTTGAGCTTATACTCAATTGGCCACATTACTGGTCATTTTATTAGAAACTCCTACCTTGTACTTCCATCCAGAGGCTACTTTATTAGAAACCCTTGTTTTAAAGCTCAATGAAATGGGTCTATTGGCTGCTCTGCATTGTGCCTCATCAAAACACATTTAGACATTCCTTATAACATAACTTATACCTACAATGTTCATAAGCAGGGCTGAACTCATGTAGGCTGAATGAACAGATTTTAATTTCTAAAAATGGGGAATGTGTGGTATGTTGTAAGACTTTTCAAATGTTTATGTACTACTTAAAAAAAAGAAAGGAAAAATTGAGTTTTTCATGATAGGTGCTCTGAACAAAATAAAGGCACATATCAAGCGCCCTGTCCTCAGAAAGTAGATGGAAAATTCAAGGTTGGAACCATCTCGGTTGCGGGCAGTTTCCAAAGTGGCATGTGCTTTATTTTTCATTCTTATCCTGATTGTTTCCACGTGTTTCCTGAATGCACTGATGCAGCCGTGCAAAAGTCGCAAGGCACTGCAAGGACAGCCAACGAATCCAAAGGCAGACAAAACCGCACACCACAATGCGCCTGTCTGTGGTCTTCTGCTAGGTTTTACTGAATCTGCTGCCTTTTCAGTCCTGCTGTTGTGCACTTCCACCGCTGTCATGTCTCTATTTGCTCATCACCCCATTCACAGCAGTAAATGCTTAGATAGCTTTGTTTATCAGACAACGGCTTTACGCTCTACGTTTCCTTTTTTTTTTTCTGCGGTATAATCCTTTCTTTGCTGAATTCCTCCCTTTGCTGGGATCCCATCTGTGTGTGAGAACTTGTCCTTTAGAATTATTACAGAGCCATTTGTGCTGCGGCATCACACCGCAGAAAGGGGCGGGCGGGTTAATATTGTCAGGCTGATGTTTCCCAGATAGATTTTATTTAAACTGTAAAACATCTAATGGAAAGCGCCAGGTCTTCATTGGAGAGCAATTTACGGGCCGCCGCAGCCCTCGGAAAAGCACAGATTAGCCTTAAACACGTCTGCTCATAACGGGCCTAAATAAGATGTTTGGGGACAGGCCCAGTTTGTGTCAAAGCTGAAACCCAAACATCTGGAGGACACCGCTGGGAGTGCACCCAGGAAAGAAATGGGACACCGCTGAGATATAGAGCTGTGTTAATCCTGCTATCAGATGATCAGAAGATGGGTATTTCACTAACATACAGTGTTCATTTGAATGAATCAAGAAGACTGTTTGACTTAACGGACGACGGCAAGGCTTCATTTACGCTGTACACTGACATAAATACCTAAAAGGTATGTTTATAGGGTCACGGTATCAGATCATGCTCAGGAGAACATGGCCACAGAACAATGCACCACACTGTGCTCCAGAGGGCATGGCCAGAAGGCCACCAGTGGCAGCAGCACTGTGTTTTACTCAGGAGAGCATGTTCAAAGCACAAGTGGTGTACATGCCACCCTGTGCTCCAAAGGCTATGGCCGGAAGGCCTCCAGAGGTGATGGCACTGCCCCGTGCTCAATAGAGCACGCCTGAAGAACAAGTGGCCAACATGCCAGTCTGTGCTCCAGAGGGCATGACCGGAAGGCCACCAGTGATGCTGGCACTGCCCTGTCCTCAGGAGATCGTGACTGAAGGACAAATGGTGAACGTTCCATTCTGTGCTCCAGAGGGTCGGGCAAAAAAGGCCACCAAGGGAACTAGCCAACAAGCATGCAAAATTAAAATTATTATATAATTATTCAGCTACCAAACACTCATTAATGTAGCCGCCTTTACCATTACGCTTTACACACTCTTGACATCCTCTCAAGAATCTTCATGGTGATCCTTCTGGCAGGCTTTTATAGTATATATACACTATATGGACAAAAGTATTCGGATGCCTGACCACTACACCAACAGGGACATTCAAAGGCATAGATTTTAATATGGAGTTCATCCACAAGATTCTGGAGTGTTTCTGCAGGAATTGGTTTTGAATTCATTTTTTAGAGCATTTATGAGGTCAGACACTGATACTAGACGAGAAGTCCTGGCTCACAATCTCCGTCCCAGTTCATCCCAAAGGTGTTGGATGAGGTTGAGGTCATGGTCTGTGCGGGACAGTCAAGTTCTTCCACACAGAACTCACCCAACCATGTCTTTAAGGACCTTGCTTAGTGCACTGGAGCACAGTCATGCTTCCAACTTCCTCAAAGACATTGTCCAAAATGTGTTGGTATGCTGAAGAATTAAGATTGCTCTTCACTGGAAGAAAGGGGAGTAACCCAAACTCTGAAATACAGGTGTCCCAATACTTTTGTATATTATATATATATATATACACACACACACACACACACACACACACAAGAGCAGCCAGTCAGAACAAAGTTCTTTAACATATGACAGTTTGAGGTAAACATAAGTTAGAAAATGGTGGCTTAATTATGAGTTAATTAATTCAGAATATTTTTGGTGAATCAAGACAAATATGCAACACATACATTGGGTTTCAGTTCGCTCAAACTCTGCCCTGGGTAAAAACCTTATAAAACTCAAAGTCAAGGGGGACCCTCAGGATTAAAAACAGAGTGGATAGTTAGGGGGATTGAAGTGCATCCCATAAAGCTCAGATTTCCTTGTAAAAGCCGACTTGACAACCTTAAGGAGTTTCTCTACTTTTTAAGAATTTTTATGGGTTTTTTTATCTGTTCCCCAACATCAACTCTCCTCATTTGCTGATGCTTTGCCTGTACAGCGCAAGGTTGGATATCAAGCTGCAGAAAACTGCCAATATCCCAGATGTGACCTCAAATCAGTAGAGCTATTAGCAAAACATTTCCACTCAGAAATGCTGGCTATATTCCGGCAAAATGGAATTGATGAGTCGTTTGCACTTGAAAGTGATTTGATCTGGGACGTCCAGGAAGCCAAGATTAGCGGGGTTTTGGTTGTGTACTGATAAGGACGATTAGACTCAACTTTTTCAGGGTGTCATGCTAGTTGTAACTTGCTCATGCTCTGTATTTGGCTAATCCCATGCATCCGGTTACTTAGGTTAATGCTCTATAATGCCATTACTAGGGTACGCGGAGCCTATCCCGGGGCCAACGGGCACGAGTCAGGGACTCACCACTGTGCTACTGTAGATGTTAGTTAACTAATTCTTTCTTTTGGTAGCTAGTCCAACGGTACTTTCTAGTCAGCTAATTCTCTTTTAACTGGCTAATTCCAATGTAAGGTGTTTTTTGGGGCCTTATTTCCAATAGGCTAATATCATGCTACTTACTGCTTTGATCATTCTCTCCTCAGCTGTCAAATTCCATGCTAGTTGCTAGTTAATTTATACACTCTTCAGAAACGACTACCATGTTGCTTTTTTGTCAGGTAATTCTCACTTCAATTGGCTAATACTTTGCTAGTTGGCAAATTCTCTTTTTTGGTTAACGCCATGTTGATTGCTGGTTGACTAATTTTCTCTTTAGAAGGTTACAACTACTACTTGTCCAAGTCACTCTTTAGTTGGCCAGTGACATTAGCTAGTGGGCTAATTTTCTCATGGTTGGCTATACTGCAGTGGGATAATTCTTTCTTTAATAGGCTAACACTGTGCTAGTTTCTAGCTCTCTCTTTAGTTGGCTAATTCCATTTTGCTTGTTGACTATCTAATTCTCTCTCTTTAGGTAGCTAATTCTGTGCTACAAACTAGTTAGCTAATTCTCTCATTCGCTGGCCTATACCAAGCAAGTTGCTGGCTAATTCTCTTTTTTATTGGCCAAGGTCGTGCTGCTAGTGGACAAAATCTCTCTTTATAATTGGCTGATGCCATGCTAGTGGCTGGTTAGCTAATTCTCTATTTAGCTGGCTAATGGCCTGCTAGATGCTGCTTGACCAACTCACTCTTAGCATGCTACATGTGTTCTCACGTCCAACTCCTCTTCAGTTGCTAATAGAATCCAGTTAACACGCCAAAAAAAAAAAAAGATCGTACATGCTCACGTCACATGGTCTGACTGGCTGACCCGACGTTGACATTTCAATGCAGCTGTATGTTAATAATGTCATAACGTGTGAAAAATGAGCAGGCAAGGGTGTTATCGCAAGCATCTGTTATGAATTTGTACTCCCCGAAGTCAAAAGTGAGAGAGGGAGAGATGTGTGTGTAGGTGCCACTAAGGTCCGCAGCCGCAAACAATCTCCTGCTTCTTAATTACCAAATTAAATTAACCATTTTCTCATTAATCAAGTCCATTCATCACCGCTCGGCTGCTAATGATTTTAAATTGATCTGTAACGCAGTCAATGAGAGAGGGGGTCGCATGCATTCGCAGAGGCTAATGGCTTTGCTCCCAGGTTCTGGACAGACACTGGCAGCCAGCATGTTAATTGCTCTTATAAAACAGCGCGTCAACCCTCTTCCCCTGATTGTCAGCCATTATATGCGCCGCACGGTCAAGCAGTGGCAAATAGAGCACTCCTTTCAGCAGGGCGAAAGTGTAAATATTGTCTGTGCTGTGATTGATTTGCTTGGGGTTATACCACTAAGCTAGGCTCATCAGTCTGCGGAGTGGCCTGCAGGTGTTTTCTTTAAATACAGGCTTATTTCTTACAGCAATGGCATGCTGTTAATTAACCCAGACGGTTCGGCCAATGCCAAATACGCATTTCATTTGAATGTGCCAGTATGATCATTTATGCAGAGACAGAGACAAGGTCAGGACAACGCATTTGGAAAGTATTACTTCAGACTTATTCTACCTATTCTGTCCTGACACAGTTGATACTGCTGAATGTTATTACTTTCCATGCCATAGAAGCCATAATGACTAAAACTTCAAAACCAATTGAATTGATTTAAAGTGAATTGAATGGAAGGGAACAGACGGAGGTGACCTGTCAATGCGTCGTCCACAAAGTTCTTCTTTCGGTTCTTTCTGCTACAGTCACAAGGCTGGGCACGCTTTGAAGAATCCTGGCAGAAATCCTATTCAAACACTCGGCTATTGTCATTCCGGGCCATTAATTGCAACAAAAATATTTGTTCTGTGTGCCTGTAAAAGGTCACATTTATTAATCAGGTGTAGTTTCTTCACTTTGTGATTGACACTGAGACACGAGGGCAAATTTGTTGTTGTTCCTTCAAAGCTGCCTGCATAGTCAGTTTGAAAGTGCAACATTTTCATCATTTTTGATGTTATGTAGTGGCTCTAAATGACAGTCTATACAAGTTTCCATTGGGTTTTATTGGGTTTCTGTCAATGTTTTGTAAAAGTAACAGTTGACTGCATTATTGTTAGTTGAGCTGAATTGAATTGAACAGAACTGAATTGAATTGGCTCCTACTAGAAACATGGTCAGGATTAGCAGCTCAGAAACGGGATGAACTGAAATGTATCAAGTTGCAACAAAATAAATAAAATTGAACTGAATTAGAGATAGCAAAGATATGATACCAGGCATTCTTGCCAGGCTGATATCAGCAAAAATGGGGAATGTGATAGAGGAAAAAGAATGACTCTGATTGGTCCTGTGACAAATCTGGCCTGTAATACCACATATTCACATGGTGTGAAGTCATGGAATATGTTTTGGGTAGTAGAGGAATTATAGAATGACAGGGTACTTTTGGTAGTGATTCAATAATAATAATAATAATAATAATAATAGTAATAATAATAATAATTTTAAAGCTTAGGAGCCGGTCAGTCTCAACGTTACTTAAGGTTTCAGTTTTGGTATCAAAAAAGAAAGTGGTATTGTGCCAAATGAATTGAACTTACTTGAACTGAATTGAATTAAACTGAACTGCTTTGAATTGAAATTAAACTGACTGAAAAAAAGAGTTAAATCAACTGAAATGATCTGAACTGAATTGAAAATAAGTTCAATTTAAAATAAATGAATTAATATTAAGTCTTGTTTTGCATAATATCTCATATGACCTCTCAATAAAATTAATACTGCAATAACACTTTGTACTTGAAAAGAAGGTCAACACCAAAAATTTAAGGGCTGAAAAATAAGACCGGCAGTGATGAGTCACTGGCCTCATTTCGCTTCCCCTCACTCACCCACTGGAGACATTTCAGGCACTTGGGCCTGGTAAGGGCCGTCGGGGAATTTGGGCTCGTTGTCGTTGATGTCCTGCACTTTGATGACGAACTCGGACTCAGGCTCCACGGGCAGGTTGGTGGAGCGGTCACGGGCCTGAGCTCGCAGGGTGTAATAGGCCTGTTCTTCACGATCCAGCCGCTTGGTAGCATGGATGTCACCTGTGTTTTCATCAATGGTAAATATGGTGGTGGCCCCTTCGCCCGTGAGAACGTACTTTATCCTGCCTTCGCCTTTGTCTACGTCAGAGTGCAACTGCAGAGGGAAAAAAGACAGAAAATTACCTCTTTTTTGTCCAGTGAACATCTCAAGAAGTCACAGGTATCACTGCGACTAGAAGTCAACACCAACAGTAGTCACAGTTATCATTTACCAAGAACATAAGCGAGTCCCAATCTTTCAGTCCAACGCAATTTTATGTTTGTAAGTAGAAGGGGAGATATGTTATAATGTATTAATGAGTTATTGTTTTGTGTATAGTCTTGCTTTGTGTGGCAAAAAAAACAACACCCTTATGTTTCTCACAAAAAGTGATAAATGCAGCCGTGAGTGTAAATCAAATAAAAATGTAATTCATTATACAGTACAACCATGTAATTAGTGGTTCTGCATTGGTTTGCAATTACTGTTAACACTATTGCCATTTGATTTATATTCCTCCTCTTGTCCTTTTTTCTTTTTCTTTTTCTGTAAAATAGAGATATCACAACTTAATCAGCCCATTTTTTTGGCCTGTTCAGGAATGGTGTGCTTCGTTTTCATGCTTTTTTTTCTTTTTTTTCCCAAAGGAATAAAAAGCGGGCTACAGCACCCACCTGGAACACCCTAGCGTTCATGAGAAATATGGTTAGCAACGCCCTAGCAACCACATATGATGCCATATCACCACTCTAGCAACCACCTGGAACACCACACATATCAACACTCTAGAAACCACCTGGGAGACCATAGCAACCACTGCAAAACTCTAGCAACAACATAGCAACTGGGGAATTGCTTAAGCTGATCAATCCCTGCATTTTCTTCTGGGAACTTTTAGGAAATTCACTTCTCTGGTTAATTATATAATCACTTGTAAACAATTAATGAATGTGAACTGAATGTACTGCAAAATGAAGCTGACAAACTTCAGACTTGTAGCAGTTTATTATATTGTAAATCAACCCTGCATATAAAAGATAATTATAAAAATAAACTTTAAGTGACCGCTGCAATTCCAGACCGTTGCAGTTTCCCATATAACTTAGGCGGTCATATTCACTCCAGTCCATCTCCGAGATGCAATAAACTCTCAGAGTTTCCTAGACGTTATATCTAAACCGCTTGTTGTAAATGTTATGGAAAATGCACTTTTTAACAGCACTGCTTATTGGTGGTGGAGAACCACAAAAGCCCATAAAATAACCCTTATTCTCAGGGGCGTCTTAATCACTGTCTTTGAATGCATGAAAAAACTCATGCTGGAAAGTGTCCCTAATGATTTCTGCTGAATTCTACACAAATGCTGAAAAGGCCCACTTTTACTCATGGTCCACACACACACACACACACACACACACACACACACACACACACTGATTAATAAGTAACTTTTGCGTCACTGGTCTTTTTTACTTCCCTTAGTAATGCACAGCAACGGTTTTATTGACTTGTTTTTGCCTACATTTGTGCAGATTTTATTTATTTATGAACACCAGCCACATATTTAAGTATGACTCTTCATTTGTGGGATTCTTTTGCATGTTTCTAAAGAGATGTGTTTGTAAGATGTGTTGGAGGCCACTTAAATAGTCTTAAATCCAAGATGGAGACAAAATGTTGCTGTTTATTATACAGTGCAGTACTTTGTTACAGGTTTCATAAAACTCACAATCTCTTAATTTGAACATGGGGGTCATTTCACTGTTAGTGATCTACAGAGAAGTATTGATCTTCTGGTGTGGAGGATAGCGCTAAGAGGGCCATCTCTGTCTTCTATGACAGTTGTAGAGCGCTCCTAATTTTTTCGATGTAGGGAATAGTGACTATAGACCACGTCTGTTTCTCGTAATAGTGTTCAACATAGCGCTCCTGATCCTGCATCATAGGGCATTTGATTTTCCAGAGTAGGGAATAGTGATTAGGAAACATTTCTTGTCCCTATACTAGTGTTCTTTTTTTTTTTTGCTTTTGATTTTTCATTGCAATGAATAGTAAATAAGGGACCATTTCTATTGGCTGGTGTTCTACATAGTGCTCTTGATTTAATGTCATGAATAAAGACTAGGGGACATTTCTTTTTCCCTACAATTGTGCTCATTATACTGCTCTTGGTTTTCCAACAGTGATTAAAGGACAATTTCCGTTAGTTAGTGTTCTATAAAGTAAAGTAAGTAGGGCATCATTTCCAACTTGGACGGAATGATGACCACAAGACAACACTTCCCAAAAGGTAACGCCTCTTACCATTACAGGCTATCCCTAAACTGTATGGATTTGAATTAGAGTGGAGTATCTGATGTAGAAGATAAATGCCCAAAGGCATATCAGTAGTATGTATATACACTACAGACTACCCTCGGATTTAAAAAAAATAAAAATAAACATGCTTTCAAAATTTTATTACAAAAAGTTACAAATTTTTAATATTTAAGCGAATATCAGGTCTGTCTTTATTGACACTCACTTGGATCATGTTTTGGATCATGAAAAAAGTATCACTCTGTTCTTCAACAGCACACAGTTCATTATTGTTCCTCAAAATTATATCCAGTCCAAAGAAAAGCAAAACATTTTGAGAATGATGTCTTGGCCTCTCCAGTCTCCAGATCTTCCTCCTACTGAGCTGCAAGGGACCAACAAGCAGGACCAAGAAGTTCGAAATGAGTGTCCGGCGAATGAGACAAAGCTGTTTGCATGCTTGAAAAGGTGCTGGGAGGGTTTGGAGACAACTTATTTCCTAAAATTGTTGGAATGGACGCTACGAATGTGTGCTGCTGGTATTTTGATGACACGTGTACATAACCTTTAACATCCATTAAAATACAGTGTATATTGTTACATTACACATCGAAACAAGCCAGTTACATCGGTTTTAAGTATTTCTAAGTATTTAAAAGGGAGCAGCATATCATTTATTTAAAAAAAAAACAAAAAACAGTTTGTTAATTAGACCGGAGTAGACAGAGAATACTATACTCAGCCTGCTTGACATGATCCTGTACAGTACTGAATTTGTCTTTTGGTCGTGTCTTCTACTTTTGTGTATTACTGCACCGAGCCAACTCCTTTTATATGTAACCGTGTTTGAGTAATCAATAATTCGACTTCCACTGCATCTGAAATGCATGTAATGCAAATCTTACCAACGAAGCACACTTTACCACCAGCATAAAAACTCAGTCCGCTCGAAAGGAATTCCACTGTGACTGCGCTGCTTTATGACAGCTCAGTCTAATTAGTCAGGAGCGAATGTCTATTGGTCGCCAGTTCCGGGGATACTCCAGGGTCTAATATCAGTGTGAAAGTGTTGTTTGGTTGAAGACATCCACCGTCTAATGTACGTTCTTTATTGTATGCATAATTTTGTGAGTGATTATGCAGAGCATTATGGTGTTCTGCTTTATTACTCCAACCAGCAAAGTCGTTTGGATGCACCCTATCAGATTTATTACCTCTGTGTGTGTGTGTGTGTGTGTGTGTGTGTGTGTGTGTGTGTGTGTGTGTGGTGGATGAGCAAAAACATCAATATATATGTGAAAAGAAAAAAAACGAATATCACGTATATCTTCAATCTTACGTGTGATTATATTATCTTCGAATATGTTTACTGAATTTAATTGGTTTCTTATCTAGTAGGACCGTGTGTACGTGTGTACATGTTGGTTGCTCTGTACATATGTGCATGTGTGTGTTTGTGTTTGAGTGTGTGTGTGTGTGTGTGTGTGTGTGTGTGTGCGTGTGTTCACATCATTCTCACTCTTGACTGCCTCACCTGCATGCTGTCCTTTGCTACTACGCCTTTTC
>JBBJLS010056139.1:0-13140 GCA_037577275.1 Bryconaethiops microstoma
TGTATATATGTATATATATAGTGTGTGTGTGTGTGTGTGTATATATATATATATATATATATGTATATATATATATCATGTACATACAGACTTATATATTTATAATTATATAATATTTTGTATAGTGTACACTTTTATTGATTTATACTGTTGTGTTGTATAGCTTTTATTGTATTGGTTATGCTGCTTCTACTTTCATTTTTTGTACTGTCCACCTTGCTGTTGTAATTATGCAAATTTCCCATATATAAAGGGTTATCTTACCTCATCTTATCAAGTGTGTCAAATTTCCTGCCACAGGCAGTAAAGGAGCTTCAGGTGTCGGCACGTGAGGCCATCGTCCTGCTGAAGGCCATGCTGGGAGAAGTTCGCACTAATGTAGAAGAGGAGGAGAGCGCCATCTGTACCCTGTTCAACAGCATGCAGGTGAGAGATTTAACCAGCAGAGGCCGCACACTGATCACAGACAGCATGTGGAGTATCAGTGGGATCTGTAAAGTGATCTGTAAATCGATAGATTATAACTGACAGGACAATTAACAGGCTTTCTCATTGGATAGTAATCTTGACCTTTCACACTTTGCCCTGTTATACAGCATTTAAACACTGAGTCAATGGAAATGACAGTCAAAGGCAACCCCATTGTATTGACTGGGCATGTTCTATTTAGATCAGGGGACATGGATATTCATAGCATTTGTCTAAAAACTAATTTCATGCCTATTTGTTTTTAATGAAGGAGAGGCTTGCAGAGAGGAAGAGGATTCTGTTAAAAGCTGCTCAGAGGTAAACTTATTTTCTCCTGGTTGCACTGCAGAGCACTTTTACATGTCATACACACATGCAGTACAGTAACAAAATGCCAAAAAAAGTGCCAGAGAGTGACTACAAGCAATGAGGCTAAACACACAAAAAAAGTATGAAATGTTTTTCTAGACTTTTACACAGGAATTTTCTAACTACACAAAATATGAATTCAGACTTTCAGTTTTTCTACATAAAGTGTTTTGGGCAGATAGACCCTAGCAATCTTGCCACTGAGTGCTGATTGGTTCTGTAACTGGAGCTGAACTAGAGCCTTTAAAAATATCAGTACAGTGTTGAAATTTGTGCTTCTGAAGTATATGCTGTTCTGTCTCGAGTGACGAGTGCATTTGTAGATATAACGATAATTTAGAAATCGAATTTACTCAGGAGTACCCTCCAGCATCTGATCAACCCTTAAATGCTATTTTTGTATTATTGTATCAGTAAAACAATTTCACAGAATGAACATTAAAATGTAAACCTTTTACATGCTGTCTGTATTTCTACAGTTAAAATGGCTTTTAACATTATTAGCACCAGCTGTACATGTTTAAATGTCACGTACAGCCCCGGTATAACATAGAAGTGTTACCCTATGGCAGTATTACAGCCTTACAGCCTTTCTAAGTTCTCACTGACGCTTTGGTGTTTGGTTTCGTTCGAGTCTATCTAAGAGTGCCGAGCGGGAAGTTGTGGTACAGTGAGCTGCAAAGGCTTGGAGGTCACATTTCATTGACTTCTTTAAATGAGATTTTTGAGCCTTTGTCTTCTATCCCACTCGCTTCACTGCCTGGAAGCTCCCCACGGCAGTGTCTTCTAGGAATTTAGCTAAGGGCTATTTATGTCTGGCGGCTATTTCTGACTGAGTGTGTGTTTGTGCGAGTGCATATATAGGAAACACTCTGGCGTGGTGAAACAATAGGAGTTAGATATGAGAAAACGTGATCTAGATATTGATTTAAAAATTCTATATTTGTACATATATGTCCCTGAATGTGAAAATGTAATGTGTTCTTTGCATGCATTGCTTCGTTAAATATTGATACTGGTTTATATTTGCGTTATCTGTAGTCAGCACGAGGAAAAGGATAAGGCACTGAAGGAGCAACTTACTCACTTGGCTGCCCTCCTACCCACACTTCAGGTACTTCAGGGGTCTTTCTCATGAAACACAAGGGTTCCTGACTGATTCAGCATTAAAATCACACACCCCAGGGTTTGGTTTGGAATGTGGCAGTGGTCTGGGGGGAAGGTGTGTGTGTGTATTTATATACACAGTAAATTCCCACTTGAACACGGATCATCGGTTGCGGTTTCAGTCCATCGCAGATTTTTTGAGAACCTAACTAATAATTGTTCATTGAAAACTCCACACTAACGCGGAAACTGCAGATATTCTCCGCATTTTTTTTACTTTCGTGACGTCCGGGCCTCGTCCGCCATTCCCCCTTGTCCTCTTGCTGTCTTGCTAAGCACAGCCCAAACATAAACCCAGCCCAACAATATATAATTTTTCATGCATTTTAGAACTAAATTATTAAGAAAAATATAATTGACTAATTTTGTAACATAAATATTAACGTAAATTCAGCTACATTGCCAAATAAAAAATAACTATATATGTTTTGGTACTGTGGAGAGAACACAAAGAAAGCGCGTCTTGGGATGATGATTTACCGCTGTACTCAGAGACGGGAGGTTTGAAAGTAGCCAATCTGAGAACGTTATATATTTTTCCTTGCTTCTGATTGGCTGGTGATCTTTGACGCAGCTGCAGTCCATTTCCCCTGTGGAGCGCCTCAAGTGTTCGTGTTTTTCGTTTTGTTCTTCTTAAAGCCCTGTAATTTTTACTGTAAATTAAATGAATTTATTACTGTATTTACCTGCTTATACCCAAGAAAATGACAGCGCATACCAATGAAAATGCCAAAACATGAATTACAGTACAGTCTATACAGGGGTAACATCGGTATTTACATTCAGTGGAAGCTGTACAGTATGAATACGGGTTTACCTTTACATTTTCTTTAAGGATAATGAGAAATTAAAGTGTTTTGGGAGCATATTTGGGGGCATATTTAGGGATTACACTATAAAAATAGGCATTTTTAGACCACATCACAACAACGCATTTTTTCAGTATATGCGGGTGCTCTTGGAACGTAACTGTGTATATATATATATATATATATATATATAGGGTGAGTTGCCCTAATGTGGGACATTTTTTGTAGTTTAATGTTGGACTAACATTGTAATACATTGTAAGTCCAAACTACAAAAAATGTCCCACGTTAGGGTGACAGATGCAACAGAATCAGCAGTTTCTCCTCCGAGAGTACTGAGTTGTCCATTTGAAAAGAGTGTAAGTATAGAGTCCATTTGTCACACATTAACACAGCCCACAGTGTGAAAAATGTGAAATTCTTTCTCTGCATTTTATCCATTTACCAAGTGAAGCAGTGGACAGCCAGCACCTAGGAATTAAGGTGTAGGGTATTTTGCTTAAGGGTAACTCAGTGGTGCCACTGGCAGTCATTGGATTTGAACCCATGACCTTCCTATCTCAGGGTCAACCCCCTAACCACAAGACCACTAGCTGCCTCAGTGGTTCTGCATGTGTGTTAGACTTCACCCTCAGTGGCTTAACTGGGGGTTGTTTTTTCTGACCAGAAAAAAACAACCACAAGGTATGGAGTGGTGATGGAAATGGGAAAATACCAATTTTCCCACTTGCGAGTAGCACACAAATGACTGTTCAAGTGGAAACTCAGTGTTACACATTTGTTTACAAGATATTTAATGCTACCATTCACCTCTTTTACTGGTGGAAATTGACTGAATGTGAAAAATGTCAATATGAAATCTATATACATTTAACATAGCAAAGAAAAGGCAGAATACATATTTTCTAGACCTCCATGCTTACTTTTTCAGTATGGCTTGTATGTCTTGCAGCACAAATTGCCATTGTGATGTAGTAAAAAGTAATTCACCTTCCTGGGTTTATAAGTATGGCCCCAGACTAACGTTTCTGTTTATATCTGCACACTAATAATCTTAGAACACTAATTAGTCTTATCACCGCTCAGGTTCACCTGGTTACTTGCTCGGCCTTTCTCAGTTCGGCTAACAAGTACGAGTTCCTTGACATGGAACATGTGAGTAGCAGTCTCTCTCTTGTGCCATGCTAATTGTGTCAATAGAGTTTACATTCTGTTGACCCCCCGTCTCTTTCATTAACAGCAATTGATGGAGAGACTGTGCCGAATCGTGAAACTGCCTCATCGACTCCGGCCTGTCCAGAGCAGCAAAGTAAGTGTTACAATGACACACTATTAAAGGTCTGCTATCTGATCTGAGCCTGACTGGAATTAAATTGGGTTTCAGGATGGGTTCAGGTTAATTTTGTTTATGTACAGTTTCTAGTTTAGTTCTTTTTTTTTTTTTTCTAATGAAGCCTTTTTAAAAGCTCTTTTCCTTGCACACTCATGCACTCTCCTCTAACTACTGGGTGAAAGTACCCCTAAATGACACTATGGATGGTAATATAGGTGAGTTGGGTTGGTGGAATTCTACAAAATTCCACAAAAATCTATTGATACTAAACAGTGTGTGTGTATTACTGAGGTGCAGGACATTTTCAGTCAGTCAATTCAAGCGCTTAGTAACAAGTAACAAATTATGTGTGTGATAATCCATCTGTGTACGCAAGCTGCAGGTTTCAAATTTCATATCTGTGCAGACCTTTACACACTGATATGTTTGTCTATAAACAGTAGTCAGCGATGTCATTACATTCTGAGAAGCTGATGTCATTACAACACCACAGTTGCTGGTAAATCAAAACTGGTGTGGTCAGTAATAAAAAATAATATTATTGTCAAATGGAAGCATCTGACCGCCCAGCCACAAAGTGGTATCCCATGCAAACTCACAGAATGTGGCATTACATGTAGCGTGTAAAAATTCCCTTTTACTTCACTCACAGTTCCAATATGCTTCAGGAATCACCACCAGCACAATGACTGTGTGTTTTGTGAAATGGACTTCTATGGCCAAGCTTCTGCACGCAAGCCTAAGCTTTCTATATCTATACCCAGTAATGGTGTTTCTGACGCATCAGGAGCAGAGTTCTCTCCCCACAGTTCATAGCCATTCATCATCCCAAAGCTACGTCCATGGAAGTTGGAAAGTTGTTTGAAATTTCAGAGGGAAACTTATTTATCTGAAATTAATTAAATTAATTAAACTGAAATTTATTTTGAGCCCAGACAGACAGCAGTGCTCGCACTTTGTCAAACTCCCAGTTCTTAGTTTGTATCTCCATTGTTGTTGTTTTTTGCATGGGCAGTAAACAACAGTAACCTCTTTCCATTATTGTGATGACAACATTTCAACCAATGAGAAAGCAGTGACGCGGTCAGCTCGGCTGCGGCCCACTTTCGGCCCTGCCATAGAGTAGAGCTGTGACAGCTTAGGTATGGGTCGCTTTATTTGCAATGTAAAATCATTTGTTCACCGTACAGCATGGTTTCTTGTGGCAGTGTGAAAGCGCCAAATCTGGGTTTGGTAACGTCAGGAAAAGTCTACCTACCGGAATGTCTAGTGCTAACGGTAAAGTTTGCTGGAGGAGAGGTAATGGTCACAAGATGAGTCAGTGTGTCATTGAATCTAGACTCCAGAAATGTAGACTCCAGGAACAGAGTAACCACTGCTGTGAGTGATAAAATGAATGAATAAAACACCAAAAAACTAATTGCAATCACTGACTGCCATGATTAGTGATTGCCAGTTGATGGCAGCATTAAAGGACCTATGAAAGCACACCCTGTTTGGAAAATAGTAAGACGTGTTTTTGGTTGTTTCTTTGATGAGGCTTGATGTTTTGTCTGAACATGGCTGAAATATACAGGGAGTTAAAATTTGGTTGAAGCAGTGGGCACCCCAGGACTAAGCAGGCTGTTTTTTTTCTGACACAATTTTTGTCAAAACTATTCCCCAAGTGAAGAACAAAGTATTCCTGTGACAAATGGCTATAAGCTTGTCCCTTTTGATACCGGTGTCAGCAGCCACGGTCTGTGCTCCGGGAGGGAGTTGACAGATGGAAGTAATGAGCCCTTTTCCCAGAATGCTGGTTGTGATTTCACTTCCACTGGAGTGGTTTCAAGTGTTTCAGAGTGTGGCTTTATGTAATTCATAGATTTTTATGGTTCAGTGGCTATTACCTGTTCATTAAGCTGTAAGTCAGTAGCACATTGAATATTGTTTTTTCAGTATAGAGTAGCTAACAAAATGTTGAATCTGACTAAAGTTGAGCCTGGTGTTGCATCAAGTGACCCAGTATATAACTGTACAAAAGTATATGGTGCTTACAGCTCGTCTGGAATGGTCTCTAAGGCAAGTTACTAATGTCCCATTAGCAGTTCCAAGCAGAGCCAGGACAGAGTATTTCCCATGCTGACTTCAGTTATGAATCCACAAAGCAAAAAAATCCCATAGCTCAGCTGCTGCTGCCTGTTCCTCAAGCTACAAGCCCTTGTTCCGCAGCTTTAAGCAGGGCAGAAGCACAAACCTGCAGTGATCTTCAGTTAAGACAGGACAGAGTAACTTGGTACCTGTATTTTGTCTACAAGAGCAAAGGCAGATTGCATACAAACCTCTGTGGAGTGTCTTTAGTAGAGTCTAGAGTAGTGAAATCTGCAACACCTGTTATACCATTGGTGACAGGTGAGCAACCTACCACCACACATTCTCAGTCAAACTCACAGTCTGTGAAAAACATACATAACACCGGCCAATTCCACTCTATATAGCCATAGTTTCTTACCTGTGACTAAGCCTTTCCAGAGCATCCAAGGTATGGGCTACCAAAAGTCTGCTCCCTCAAAAATCTCTTAAACACTTATTGCGGCCTTGTAACTGCCTCTAAACCTCTTTTGTCAAGCTGTCATCATTTGAATAATTGACTTGGGTTTAATAAGCCCTCCACTGTCTTAAAGCCATGCATACAGCTAGTGCAGGTAGCTATAATTTAGAAATTTCTCAAGACATTAGATCTGATTCTTCTTTTGCCGCTTTTAAATGAGTCTCCAAGCCCCACTTACAGGTAACTACCAGAGGAAGGCAGAGCAGCAACCCTCTTTCCTTTGATTCTACAACCCAATTTCCAGCTCAAATACACAAAATGTACACAAGTTCCATCAACTTAAGGGCACAAGCACCAGATTCAATGGTGGAAATATTTGTCCAGCTGAGAGCTGAGCCAGATTCCCATTGTTCTTTCAAAGCTGGTACCAGCTCACTTGGACAAAACAAACTGTGTAGGCTGGCTTAGTCCTGTGTTAGTTGCTAAGACTAGTCCAGAGCAGCATTCAAAGTGTGAACTGTCAGCAGACTTTTTCCCAGCCTCAAAGGGTCAGGACCAGTACAAACCTCCGAATTCTCTGACAAGTGGTTATTTATCAGTATACAGTGGCTACAAACCAACCTGAAGTGGAAAATCCACATAGACTAGTTGATCCCCCAAATGATGATTTCATTTTCTAAACATTTCCAGGATTGGTACAGTCTTATTTCTTCACTTTATCAGCCTAACAGTGTCATTTATGTGAATGTGTTTTACTAGTACTACAGGAGTTAAGTGTGTTGTTTGTTTTTTTTTTCTTAAATCAAGGTCCAAATTGGTCTCTATTTGGTATTCAGGTATTCTGAGGTATTCCAAAAATCTGTAATATTTGATTTAGAAACATTAATTAGATTTTTTAAAATTATTATTCTGTACCATGCTTTGCTCAGTTATAACATTCATCACGTTTCATTTTTTTGGCCTCCAAGTGACTTACAGGAAAAAGGGTCTCAATGGCTTTGTAGCACTTGTCATTTTTGTAAGACGTGGAAATAAAGACACTGACGTGAAAGTATTTAGTTAGAATGTCAACCTAATTTGTTCCTCTTAAATCAATAAAGGTTTAAAGATCCAAATGGAGTGCTTCTGCCATCTCCTTTTGAAGTAGTTGTATCAGATTTCGTTGAAGGTCAGGAGCATTTTTCATGCAATTGAACTTCTGTAATAAAGGAGGCAGTTCATATTCCACAACTTATTGTTAATAAATATGATGGATATTTGAAGGGTGGCTTGGAACAGAGATGCCAAAGAAAGGGTGATATCATACAATATCATTTTAACATCCAATACCTCTGGAATGAGTTGGAGTGTTTGTGATCCGGAACTAATCGTCCGCTAATACCTGATGACAGCTAAATGCTATCAAATTCTGATAGCAAAGTTCCAACATCTAGTGTAAAGCCTTCCCAGAGAAGAAGAGGCTGTCACCTTGATTTCAGAAGAAATGTCAGATGAGCCAGTGTCTACAAACCTTTTGGCACTGTGTACATTAACTGTTCAGCTAAATAGTAGATAATGGAAACTTGTGAACTGAATTTGTATTCAACATTACATTACATTATGGTAGATGCTCATTACATTCATTTGGCAGATGCTTTTATCCAAAGCGACTGACAATTTAGGAAACACTCAAGTTTCAAGACAGTAAGACATACAACATACAGACATATATAACAATTGTACCTCCTACCAAAAATATATGACTTCTCGAAAGGTGGACTGAAATCTTACTGACTCTGACTGGTTCTCTGCCCTAGATTAACACAGATTTCCGCTCTGAGTTTGCCCGCTGCCTGGAGCCACTGCTTCTACTGGGCCAGCGCAAACCAGGCTCAGTCTCTGGAGGAGTCACTGTCGGCAACCTGTGAGTTACCTAAAAGACTGGTGTGTGTGTGTGTGTGTGTGTGTGTGTGTGTGTGTGTGTGTGTGGTTGTGTGCAGTACATCTTTTTTATTAGGTAAAAAATGTTTTGTCCTGATAGCAACAATATAAATATATAAAGAATATAAATATGTTTTAATAGCCTGTCCTGCATTATGCCTTCTTCAAAAAGCAGTCCAGGCTGAAAGCTGCGACAACAATCCTTGTTGCTTCAGTGGGAATAGGCATATGTAATATGTAAATGTGTTCCCGGTTATAACACCATGATGAATTTAAAACAGGCAGTTTTTTTGCAGTGCACTGGGAAGTGAATGCTATGTTTTGAAACTCCAACCTAGTTGAAATAGTTGGATTAGAGCGCTACATAAGAGTCAGAGAACACCCTTTTGTCTCGTGAGACGTGGGAGAAATCAGGCTCCACTTTCGCTTCAGACCTGAAAAACTGTGTTGGCCCTTTCACTGGAAGAATGCAAGTTTGGTCTCTGGCATTGTTACTCGTAGTTGCGAGTAAGACAGCACAACTGACATGCCGACTCCCTCCGATACTCCGCATGATGTTGGTGAAACTGAACTGCAAGTTAGTGTTGTCCTGTCCAATCATGTTGTGTTAGACACCGTTGGAAAAGATGCATCATGACTAGGAAACGTGAGTTATCCTTTACTCTTCCAGCTTGGTAGTATTCTGTGAAGGGTGATCTCTGATTTTTGCACAATATAGTACTACCATTCTATGATTATGGGACCTGAGAAAACATGCTAAAAGCATTTATATGGCTTCCAAGCAGAAATGCAACATAACTGCAGAACTGAAACTTGTCCGACAAGCGATATATATTTATTAAGTTTAGTTAGTATATTGTCTGGTGTGCAATATTTTCCTACCATTCTGTAGAAGCCATAAGGCCTTAAAGGTCTTTTCTTTAACTTTGCCAGTGACTTTAGAAAGTGATAACTGAAATTGTGACATGCCCCTAGCGAGCACTGAGCAGGTGCTGACAATAAACCAAAGGAAGGGAACAATTGGCCATTATCCCAGAAGTCATTTGGCCAGTCATTAAGCTGTGTCCAGCTTTTATGTAACTTCTGTTCGTAATATGCCAGGTGCTAGCTGTGTCTGAGGGGTGCCAGGGCATGGGGTGATAACACTAGGCCTGGGGCAAGTGGAGCCACAGCTTCTAGGAAAGCTGTGATCCTGGGAGGGTTACAGCTCTGCCGGGATCAGTCTGAATTGCTGCACAGAATGTTCTAAAAACATTGCTCCTGGATCAGCCCTGCTTTCCTACTCTTTGTCGGCATGCAGAGGTAGAATCTGATTCAAGATCAGTATTTACATGCTGAGGTTGTACAGGGAATGTACAGTTCTCCCATGTGAGACTAACGCCAAGAGTGGCTGAATGCATTGTAATGCTGGAGTTCCACTCATTGGCTTAGTGTACTGGCCTGTAGTTTTTATAACTATTTTCCAGGAAACTCAAAGACAAAACTGACTTAAATATAGTGTACAGACACTTTGAGGGCTGGTTGTGTTTGCTAATGAATAATGTGAGCTAATTACATTTTTAAAAAGAGATACAAAATTTTTGAAACTCACTCTTAGAAATTAAAGTTTCGGCTGTGATTGAGATAAAAGCAACTAACCGTAACAACAAGAGGCTACAACTGCGGCTTCTATAGCAACATATGGCATGTAGGCAGCTGAGATTCAGTGAACTATTTATACGTTGTTGCTGCCTACTGGATATATTTTGCATTATAATTGTAGTGGGGAAAAAAACGCTTTAAGGGTGATTTTGAAAATGCAAATTAATTTTCAGAAACACCAATGAAAATGCCTGAAAAATGCTATTATGGACAGCCCTAAAAGGTTCTTGGCTTGGACGCACATTTCTAGGACAAACTTTTAATTGACATTGAAAGTTTACATAATGAGAAGATTCTTTAAACATTAAAATTGTGCTTCGCAGAACCTCATTTTTATACATAAAATGAGGTTCTCCTTTGAATTGTTCTCCACTTCAAAGGTCAGGGCTATTCAACTTCAATAGCAAGTGGCCGAATATGAAAATCACTGGGGGTTCGTGGACCACATTTATATTTTGCTACATTTAACACATTTAGGGCTCGCATCAGCCCCTCCCCCTCCTGTGAAGTGGGCGTAGCAGCTGGCTTAGACTTACCTTCGTCTTTTTTGTTTATGGACTTTATGTCAGTGCTGCTTTAACCGTCGAAAATGGTGGTTTAACGGCATCCGGTTCTAAACGAGAACTCTGACCGTTAAAGTCGTTAGAGTAGATACATCACAGAGCTAAAACTACAAAGGTTTTCCTCTCGTTGTGTGTGTGACTGGATTTTCTTCTCAGCTCAGGTTAAAGCACAGACACCATTATTTCTAAACGTGAAGTTCTTCAGAGGATAAACAGACCTTTTTAATGCTCTCACCTGTTTTCGGCAGCCTAACGGTTTTCCTCCATCTTCCGTTACTGTCAACCTTTTACGCTTTGCTCTGCTTTTTTTAACACCCATTTTCTGACAAATCCTGCCTCTTTTGGCGGCGATTGGCTAATTGGAACGTCAACTTCTGTGCTCAGACACAACAAACTCATGTAACCTCCTTTTTTAAAACATCACTGCCTTTTGGTGATTGGCGTGGTTAGCATATGAAACCACGGCATGGCAGTGTTTGAAGTGGTCAGGTACCGGCTGCAGCTTGGCTCTATTTTAAAACCTTTGTTAGGCACCACAAGTGAATCTGTCTGTCCTCGCAGAGGAATAACATTAGCCTTGTGCTTCCCTTCTTTGTTTCTGCACTGTTGCTTCATTATCTACCAAGAAAAAATGGTTAAATCTAGCTGTATAACTCTATTGTAATTCTATGAATCATTGCAAAAGAATTTTACAATAATTTCATTGTAATGTACTCTTTGTATTAACACAGTATGTATGTGCTGTGACTGTACATGTTGAACTTTTTTATTATATTACTTTTTTATTATTTTAAGCTGTAAGACTTTTGGGATAGATGCTGGCATCTACACAACTAGGCAAGATACCAGTTCAACTAACTAGCAGTTGACTAAGATTTCTACTGCCTGTTTTCATACTCTTCTGAAAAAGCCCCTTTTGACCAATCAGTGTTTCCCTTAGAGGGAATCCCCGAACACTTCTTAAAGGCTATTCCAGTGTGGTTAAATGGACCCATGGAGGAGACCAAAAAAGTTTGCATGTCTAGCTAATAAGATCATCAAAGTTCAATCAGTAAACCGTGTAGAAGGTGTGTTTTAGTTGATAAATCCATTCCTCACTATGCTCTTCTCTGTCCTGTGATTGGCTCACTCAAGTTTGGCAGGCACAAGTTCTCCAGAAGGTGGTGCTACTAGCACTGAAGTAGCTTTTGAAGCCGATTCGTAGTTCTTTAAAGATGTACCCTTTAAAGATGTACCCTATCTTCAGGGTGATACCGTGAAATTAGGAAGAATAATAACAGCAGAACCCCTGGATATAGTAGCTTACCACAGATGATCTTTAAAAATTTTTAGTATGCCAAAGAATACAAGTACAAGTACAACTTTCTCCCAAATTATTTGAAGAAACAGGACTTTGGAAATTTGATAGAACTGATGTGTCCAGATTGTTTTTTTAAAATCAGTAGTTGCACTATTGCATGCTTACAATATACTGGTACAATACCTGAGGTGAGACTGCTGGTCATAGCTGCAAGAATGTTTGGTCCAATAGTCTCAAAAAGAGATTATTTTAAAAAGGGTGACGGCATCTGTAGAAACAGCTGATAATTTCACATGACGAATTCACAGACTGAAACTGGTTATAAATGGCAGAGCTAGTGACAGTGATGGATGGTTCATAAGAACAGGGTGAGTTGAGAGCTCTGATGCTTGTAACCTTGTTAACAAAAGGTGCAGGGATTTTCCACAGGTGTCTGAGGTGACATTGAGGATCGCAGACTGGGGGGTATTAAGAGCAGCGTTGAAAGCACTAAAAACAGAACAAGGTTTATGAACTATGTGAGAATATTTTGTCTTTCGTCTTTAACAGTATTTTGATGCCAAAAAACACCTGCCACTTTTTTCATTTTTCCATTTGTCTAGTTGCATTCTCGTCTGAATGCCCATGTCATCCAGCACTTTAGTTTTAGGACTGCACTCTCCTGTACTAAGGTTCACTAACATGTTCTGTGTAAAGAAATAGAATTTCAGTTTTAATCATCTGAAAGCTAAAGAAGGTTGTCAGTGTAGCGCAGTCTTAAAACACTGCATTATGTGAGGAATATAAATGTTTGGAATGTTGTCTAAAGTACTGTTTTATGAATAAAACAGTAGAATAATTAGGTTCAGCTGAATAGTTTAGCTGGATTAAGTTCAGCTGAATACTTTCTTATAGCATATTATTTTTCATTTTATTTATTAGTGATCAAATGATGGATGTTATTGTTGCTTCTCAGTAACCGGCACTGTCTTGCCAGGTTTTGTAATAAGCCAGTTTAGGTCAGTTTTGGATTCAAAACTTAATGATGTCGCTTCGTTTGG
>JBBJLS010056170.1:0-13140 GCA_037577275.1 Bryconaethiops microstoma
TTCAGAAAAAGAACATCACACCAACAGTCAAGCATGGTGGTGGTAGTGTGATGGTCTGGGGCTGCTTTGCTGCTTCAAGACCTGGACGACTTGCTGTGATTGATGGAACAAATGAATTCTGCTCTCTCTCAAAAAATCCTGAAGGAGAATGTCCGGCCATTAGTTAGTGACCTCAAGCTGAAGCACCCCTGGGTTCTGCAGCAGGACAATGATCCAAAACACACCAGCACATCCACCTCTGAATAGCTTAACAAAAGAAAAATGAAGGTTTTGGAGTGGCCTGGTCAAATGGCATGACCTTAAAATGGCAGTTAATGCTTGGAAACCTTCCAATATGGCTGAATTAAAACAATTCTCCAAAGAAGAGTGTGCCAGAATTCCTCTGCAGCGATATGAAAAACTCATTGCCAGTTATTGCAAATGCTTAATTGCAGTTGTTGCTGATAAGGGTGGTACAACCAGTTATTAGGTTTAGGGGGCAATTACTTTTTCACATAGGGCAATGTAGGTTTGGATAGTTTTTTTTCTTTAATAAATCACTTAAAAACTGTATTTAGTATTTACATGGGTTATCTTTGTCTAGCATTCAAATTTGTTTGATAATCTGAAACATATAAGTGTGACAAACATGGAAAAAATAAGAAATCAGAAATACTTTTTCACAGCACTGTATGTACCAGTTTGACGGAATTCAGAAATGCATTTATAATAAACCATGTAAGAATTGTTACATTTGGAAAAAGGTGGCTAATTTGGGTGCAGAGATTAAAAATCTTTCGAAGGTTGTCTTTCTAGTTGTCTGGCTTCTGTAGTCCACTGCACACCTCTGCATTCAAAGTGGAAACTGCTGTAGTTCATTCAAAATGATCTAATTTATGCAAGAGAAACGGCATTTGATACACCATTGATGTCACCAGCAATAATAAAGAATGCTCCCTGATATTTTAAATGAAATTATTCACATTTACTAGATGTTTAACAAATAATAATTTTGGCCACACAAAGAAAAAAACATGCAATATTTAGTTTAACTATTTGAAATATTCCAACTTCCATTAAATATTTAAAAAAAAAATTTAACTATATGTCAAGAAAAGCACTTCAAATGAACGATTTGATCCACGAGAGAGGTATACAACACTTCCACATCACTGCTTCTAAAATTTTACATTCCTTTCTTGAAGAAATCTGTGAAGAAAATCAGTGTTTTCAGTGTAAAATGACAGCTTAAAAATACCCCTCAAATTCCACAAAAAAACAGCCAAAGAGTTAAAATAGCACACAGATGAAAAAATGAAATAGACTTGAATACTCTGTAGCCATTTAAAAACAAGGTATTGGTTAGATAACAGTAAAACAGTCCATAGTTAAGGCGGTTAACGGTTGACATCCAGCTATAGCCTGAAGATTTTTTATGGACAAAATAATTTAAAGTCCGTCTTCTTCTGAACAGTCATTTTTTTCCATTGATGAGAGTGAACGTGTCACGGTGGAACTACGTCCAGGAGAGAAGTAAGAGGCACAGGCGAAGACTTCCATACGATGTAGATTTTATTGAAGAAACCAAGGGACAGAAAATAGGCTTGAGAAAACGAAAACTATGTGTAATTAGGAGAGGAACTAAGGTAGAAAAAGGTGGAAATAGAGAGGAGAGGGAAGGGACCTTGGTGAGCGTATGCTCCCGTGACAACAACTGAAAACAGACTACTTTAAATACACAGGAGGGATCATAAGGAACCAATGAGCGTGGGGATGAAATCATGGTACATTCGGATCAGCTGAGATCATTTTACCAGTTCTTAGTCCTTGATCGCCCTCTAGCGGTTACGGGCCGGAACCATGACAGAACGGCTCACCCAAACCTGCCTTCTTACCTTCCACCACCAAATGCTGTCCTTTCTTGTTAGTGAGCTTTTCTTTTTGGTAGTTAACTCCCACCACCAACTGTTGCAAGGTGGAAGAAACATTTCTCAGTGTTTCAGAGTTAGCTTCAGACTCTTCAATGTGTATGATCTTTTTAAAGTTTCTATTATGTTTGGCAGATACCATAGAGCTAGCGTTGATGATACAGAAGAGCTGTTTAGTTGACATTTTGCAGGTTGGGCTTTTTCTAAAGTTTTACTAAATGGAGAGGCAGGAGTGTCAATGAGTGTTATAATTAATGTTTAATTCATTTTCAAAAGGCCTAAGAGCTGGCTTAACTGTTTCTGTCAGATTGGATCATTTTCCATTGCTCATTTGAAGAATTTAGCCTTACTGTTTCCAATGATTATTATAATAAACTACTATTGTAATAAATGTAGTATTGCATTACTTGTTTACTAATACAAACATTATTTCATTAATGAACCAAATGTGGCATGTATCTGTGTATATTTTAGGTCCCACAAACCATTAGATGTTTTCTGCAGGTCTCTGATTTTCTGTTTTGTCAAAACCTTTTTCACTTGTATCATATTTGATTACCTACATTTTTTTCATAGCAACATTATTGTCACTTTTGGTTGCCTAAAGAACCAGATTTGGAAAATATAAAGGTTCTCTCTAGAACCTGTATAGAGTATGGAGTTTTTTAATGTCTCTATTATTCATATATCTTATTTACATATGAAAAACCTTGTTATCACAGGTTTTCACACAACTGTTGAAAAGTAGTTTCTATAGGTAAACATGCAATGGGCTCGACATGTTTCTTCTGCAACATCTATGTAAAAACACACTGACCTCCACAGTGACTTTTTAACTGTGATATTGATTGTTCTTTTTATTAGACCACTCCAGCAAACCAGCAAAACGAGGAAGATGAGAATGGAAATAGAACAGGAAACTTCTCTCTCAGACCTTGCATGTTTTGGCTGAAATGTGGAATTCATCACATATAACAAAGTCAAATTGGCTGAGACTAATTCACATTCAGCTTGATGCCACACATGGATTGCACACAACATCAATAGCCATCAACGTGTGGGTAAATATAGAAATTGATTACTCTGGATGTCTTATGTTTGTAGTTGCACAGTGCCAACCCATTATGTCTTGTGATGCAGTGAATATGCATTAACATACTTTGCTTCTGTCAGAAATTTAGGTGTAAAACTTGGAGGGGGTGGATTATTGCCCGCAATAATATACTTAATAGCTGAGAATGATTTTGACTGAAGTAGTGATTCAGTAGTATACAAGTGTAGAAGGTACAAATGCACTAAATCACTGGAAAAGGAACTTGTCAAATTCTACTACTTTCTGTGAAATTTTCCTGGTCTTGAGGCAAGGTATATTACCTACTTGGTCTTCTAAAATGATAGCATGTTAAAAAAATGAAATTTTGACTGTTCATCAAACTTTTAACAGGTCAGCTAAATATGTTTGGCTTGTTATGTTTGTGCTTTTTTTCAGTAACACTAGTTCATATGAACAACAGAGAGAAACTGTGATAATGGAAGTGATAAGAGTGAGGTCAAAGATGAGATTTTGACAAATAGTAGCAGGTAGCTTGTCAACATGGAACATAGTTCATAAGCCCATCTAGCCTTTTTTTAGAGCAAAATCACTAAAGGTGCTAAATGGGGGGTGCCCACATTGGCACTGTGTGTACAGATAAAAAATGCATACACACATGTATTGCTACTAAATATGCCATTTCTGGTTTGTTTCCAGTTATGACTTTTTTAAGGTAAAAAAACAAACACGAAAAGGACACATCTAGCTTTTGTATACTCAAATACATTTGAAAAGCATTATCACAGCAGAGAAATATCCAATACAGTTCTGATGGTCCTTTAGTCAAGTGGTCTTCAAACCAGTCATCAGAGCCCCCAGATGGTCCACATTTATAATCCATTCCATTTGTAAGGCATTGTGAGTTGGGTCAAATACGTAGACCATATTGTGGTCTTTGAAGACTGATTGGAAAACTACTGTCCTACCATTCTAATCCATCCTCAATAGTCAGTTTCTGGTCAGGACCACTCTTGGCTGGATATTTTTGCTTGGTGGTCTATTCTCAATCCAGTGTTGATGCTGTGTTTAAAGTTTTTTTTTTTAAACCCAGCATGCATCTGACATACATTTTCAGCATGCATACATACTGTGACTGCAAACAATAATTCTTCACTCACTAATCTGAACACAGTAATGATCAACACAGTATATGAGACTTAACATAGTGTCACATGCACTCAAACCTAAGCAATAGCTTCCCTCACTTGGTACATAGTGTTTTAAAATCAGTCAATTTAGTTCCACATGACAGGTTCTGAGGTTAGATAACACAGATGTTCACACTTTCACCTTTTCTTCTCTTTCTCCAAGGAAAGACAAACGATTGGTTGCTCCTCTTTGTTAGGCTTCATTATCACTGTTCTGAAGAGGCACACATGCATTTTGGATTTGATCTGGCCTCTTAATCGTATAAACCCAATCACCACAGCGTGATTGAGTAGGACAAGCCTTATCTCCAACAGTCAATATCATATACCCACTGGTGCTAAGCGATTACCATTCTCTCTTGTAGATGCTTGTCAAACTGAATGAGAGGCAGCCTATTGATTTGGTGATAACAGTGTTTGGTAAATGGAGGGAGTGGCAAAAATTAGGGCTGCGTGTTTGGGGTTGGGATAAGAGGGTAGGTACTTCATCCACTATTTTGACAAGTCTTGGAAGAACAACACTGAATATTGGTCTGTTATCAGGCTTGTCCTGAGAGACTGTGATCAACATATTCTGCTGTCACTTCCATTGTGTAAGTTCCACAGGGAAGCAGGGTGTTCTAACAAACGATATATAGTATAGCCTATACATACAGTTTTTAGATTTCATGGACACTGTCATTAAAACCTTAGAACTTAGAATGATTTTAGTCAAGTCATGTGAACTACATGACAGACAAAAAAAAATACATTCACATGAAGAACCTTTCTCCTTGTCCTATTAAGTTATCTTTGGGCTCACTGAAAAAAATAATCTGGGGCGCATTACTGGTTACTTGTTTAAAAATGTATGTTAAGGTGATGTAATTAGGGCTGATACCAGGTCAGAATGAACAATGGGGTGGGGCGCATTTAAAATTGTGATAATTTGTGTGAAAGATATGTTACAGATGTGTTGAAATCACACAAAAACAAACATTCAGCTCCATCCTCCTTGGCTGCTGTTGCTCTGTCTGCAAAAGTTTGGCATGTCATGTGTTTTCAATGACAAGGGTAATCCATGTCACTACATCTAATGAGTTAACATGAAAGACTTCATTTGCCAGTCAGTCTAAACTAATTTAGCCATATGTCTTGGATTATTGATGTGTTTAATAGGCTATGCAGTCTGCTACAGGTCCTACACCTTTCCTTTCACCTTTTTAGAAAAATTCCTGATCCACACAGGGCACTGAACTGCACTAAATTAATTTAAGGAGGACTAATTTTACTCTTTTTTTAATGAAACATGTAGTTGTTCAACTGACCATATTCACCTTACACTAAGTACACTACTAGTAAACAATTTCTTATGCAAGTTCTATTTTAGACAATCAATATTTAGGAAGGAGGCTTAGTTTGTCAAGCTGGACAGAATACAGCATGCAAGTGGCCAAGCCAAGTGATCTGTCCACCCAGATTTTTTATCCAGCCAACAATGAGGTATGATGTGGTGCATACCAATATATAACTACAGTAAAAAATAATGGTTTTAGAAAAGGTTCTTTGTGCAACAGCAAATAACAGCCCCCTTTGGTTCCCAAAATAATATATCAATGGAGGTTCTTAAGAATATCTTTTTAAATACGTTTTGTGAATGTACAGGATCTTTTTAAATTATTTTTTTATAAATTTTTAGATGTGTCCAATTTCACCAACTTTGTAGGACTCCCCAAGTCACACAATACCAACCACAAAAAGCATTGTTTTGGTGTTGTTGTTTTTAGAGAGGACTAGGGATACAAGAAATGACAGCTTGTCTTTGAGAATACCTTGCATGGTGAAGATACTTATGAAAAGTTACCCTATCAACTGTTTACTGATTTGTTGTCAGTGTTGTGGGTAAAGTTGTATGTAATCCGTCATCCCTCATGGTGTTTGAGCATTTTGTATAATACAAATCTCTATGCCTAATGTTAACGTTGTTTTGTCAAGTGTTTTTAATAGCTCTGTTTTGATCAGTATTCCTATACAAGAAAATCAACGTTTTCATTATTTCAAAAATGTGAGTCCCATAAATTGTCATTTGCAAATAGGCACTGCGGAAATGACATCGCTACTATGGTGTTTTCTAAACCATGGTTTACTGTCCCTGTTAACAGAAGGCAGTTCTTGGCTACAATGCGCAATGAAACTTACCCAACTCTCTGGCTTTTGGAGATAAGTTTTGGCAGTTGCAGTATATATTTATTCATATATAGTGAAATAAACAATGCACTGAAGGAAGTAACACTTTCTGGCACAAATACTTTCTGTCCATGTGTAATGAATGTCACTGATACAAAGGCCTAAATATGCAGTTTATGGGCCGTGTGCTTGGTGAAATGTGAAAAGTTATGATCTCCTTCATGAATATGCATTTGAGGGGGATCAAAAACTTGAGAATATCATGCAAAATGTGGGTGGAAATATTACATGTGTGACTGATAATATTTTCTGGTTAGTTTACTACAGCTTGAGCAGCTCATGGCTGCAGGTTTTGTGTAAATTGTGGATGAAGACAAGGCACAATTTGTTCACAAGCTTTCTGTAGAATGTTTTAATGCAAAATAAGTAAATTTTTCAACACCACAACCTCTATGTCACTAAACTGTAAATGTTTTATTTTATTTCATGACAACTCCATTATTTCACTGCGCCTTTTTAACCCCGTGGCACACAGATGCACAGATTGCATAATAAGCTGCGGTCTCAGTAAGTTGATCATTAAATGCAGGTGTATTGGGAGCACATATTGCAGCTGCACAGAGGCACATTCTGTGCTACGCTTTTACGTCCATCTGGCCCTAAGTGCATGAATGACTGCTCCACATAATTAAAATAAATCCCATAATCTCTCGTATTAATGTTCAATACTCTAGATTATCCACATTATCTACATTGAAACAAGTTGGCAGAAGTATACACTTTTCAGATTTCCCCATTTGTATCTTGTTCATGAAAATTAATGATGCTCCATTCTTGGCAATGTTTTCAGCACTTCATGCTTTGCCTATAGTGTCTCTTAAAATTGATTGAGCTTCTGACCTTTTTCTCTTTTGCGCGCACATCACTTTGCAGTTGCCCACAGTGTGAATTTCTAACAACAATCACTCTCCCCCAATGCCTATAAAATCTGTGGTTCATAAACCTCTTGCCCTAGGCTTAGCTCCTATTTTGTTTTACATTGCTCAATTACCGCACAACCCCATTTTTTCCCAAGTATTGTGGCAGTGTAGAAGTAAGAGTGGGATTCCTATCTAGGCTAATGGAGAAGCAGGGGCAAAAAGAGGCTTTGTACAGACCAAGTGAGGGCCAAGTGAATGAAGAACAAACAGGGTGAATATGGAGGCCCCTATTTTCACTTCAGAAAGATGACAGTGAGAAAGGTCAATAGGAGTAACAGGAGTTGTGATGATGGAAGCAACAAGAGTTGTGATGATGGAAATCTACCTGACAGCCTTCAGGCAACACCAGTGAAATTAGTGATAGAAGAGGAACAAGGAGATTTAGGTCAGATACACATAGACCCTGACTTGAGAAAAACTGGATTTTACAATTTTAAGAATTAACCTTTGAGTTAATCTAAAAACAAAATGAATAGCACAATGGAATAATAACATTAATGTCCGTGTGTGTATCCTTTTGAGTGCATTTCTATGTTATAGATTTATGTTTGTGTCACAGTTCTTGCAGACTAGAGGAGTGCTAGTCTTGGAGAGGGGTGGTTGAGACCACAGCTCTGGGGAAAAAGCTGTTTCTCAGTCAGTTTGTTCATGATCTGATTGCCCTGAATCGTTTGCCCTGAAATGTGCCTTTCAGTAAGCCCATAATTTTAATTAAATTAAAGAAATTTCAAGAGGCTAAATATGGTAATAAACGTTAACAGAAACAAGTATATTCAAATTAAACAAACATTACAATTAGACACAAGATCTGTACTGTTTGCAAAATAGAATAGAAATTATATGTGCTGTAAAGTGCAGTGTGCTAGTTTGCTGGCTGATGCATAGACATAAGTGACAGACAGCAGGTGAGATACAGTAAGGAAGTGAGTTCAGTTTGTGTTCCATGGACAGCTGTAGTGGGATGACCTGGTTAAGATGTTTTTCTGACTGAGGATTGAACCTCCTCCTAAGCCTCTCTGTTTTGTTCATAAAACTTCAAGCATTTGCCTGATTTTAGCTGTTCAAACAGACAGTTATTGGAGTGAGATAAGTCTCTGATGGTCCTAGTTGTTGTGGTCCTGCATATCCTGGTATTAATTTCCTGCAGAGACAGAAGAACTCATCTGGTGCACCGTTCCACCACCCAGATAATTCTCTGTAGTCCCTTAAAGTCCTGTACAGAGCTGATCCCAAACTAGGTGGCAACTTCCTGAGCTGCCTCGGATGGTTAAGAGTCTGCCTTGCCCTTTTGGGTTGGACTTGAAAATGTTCAGTTCAGGTTGGATCCATAGAGATGTAAACACCTAGATATTTAAGGCTGCTCGCCTTCTCCACTGTAGTACCGATGATGTTGACAGGAGAAGTAGGACCAGCTCCTTGGTTTTGCTGACATTCAGATGGAGGCTGTTCTCCACCTCCTTTGATGTTAAGTTCTCCACCTCCTCTGTGTATTTTGTGTCATCATTGTTGGAAATGAAGCCCAGCGCTAGCAAATTTGACAATGAAGTTGAAGCTGTGCAGGGCCATACAGTGTGGAGGGCATAGAGAAGAGGGCAGAGTGCACAGCCTTGCACAGCTCCTATGTTGAGTGTGATGGTACTGGAGACATAACCACCAACTCTCACCACCTGTGGTCTGCCTGTGAGGAAGCTGAAAACCCAGGCACACAGGTGATTGTTCTGTCCCAGGTCCATCGGCTTGGTTAACAGTCTGTGGAAGATTGCTGTATTGAAAGCTGAACTGCAGTCAATAAGCAACAAGTTCCCATGTTTCTTACCCACATGACTAAGAGTTTTGTGCAGTATGAGGGACAGGCCTCATTATTTTTGGTTTTAAGTCTATGACACATTTATTGTAAGTTACCCTGATGGAAGTGTGCTCCTGGTACCAGTGTTTTGTGTCCTATACAGAAATTCATATGACATGGCTTTGTAGGTGCTTTTATCACTAGTGGTAAATCCTGCATTACAAACAGCACTACGGGTGTTCACTGCCTCACAGATAGTTCCATCCATCCACATTTTGTGCTGTACCACCCTCATGACCTGAGCATCCTGATGAAACTGATGGGCTTTATGGTCTGATCTCACAAACACCTAGTGTGAAATAGCTTTGTAGACCTACTTGAAGAGGTTAGTTGTGTTAGTTACACTTAGTTGGACATGTGAAGTGTTGGTAAAAATTTGGTAACAATTGTAAAAACAACTTTTACTTTATTAAAGTCACTGCCTGCGGGAGTTTGTTTTTAATAACACAACACACATCATGTAATTCAGACAAAGCCATGTGTCTACATGAGGTGGGATGTAGACCACTGTGATAATAATCCAGCAGAACTCATAAGCAAGAAAAAAAATAAACATCACTTGATGAAGGGAGTCTGAGAAGTATGATCCTTCTATAGTCGGAGCACACTCTCTGGTCCTCCTTGGACAGGGGAACACCACCCCGGTCCAGAGGCACTGTCCCTTACCTCCATGCAGCATTGAGCAGGCGTATCAGCCAGTACAGCCTAACAACGTTACTAGGGGTGAATATCATCCACCTCTGAAGCCTGGCTGCCAAGGAGCTCTTTAACCACCTCAGCAACTTCAGCCCCTTTGCTGGGCAAGTCTACCCCAGCTTCCTCAGAGTCTTGGACCTCCTTGGACATTGCGGTGGTAGGATTAAGGTGACGGAAGGTCTACTCAGACTCAGTTTTCCCAAGTATGCAGATCTTGCAAACAGGAGGTTCTGCCAGATTCTCCTAGCAAACCCTCATTTAGGCTTGTTAGGTCTGTCTGATTTTCTCCTCCTGATCCAACTCACTACCAGGAGGTGATCAGTTGACAGCTTTGCCCCTCTATTCAATAGGGAAGACCCTCATGGCAGTTGCTCCTGACAACATAGTTCTTAGATATCACTGAGATATGCAAACTTCACCACATTAAGGTGGTGATTCATAGAGGGGAACTTAAAGTGTGGAATTTGATTCACAATGTCCCAAAGTGTTGCACTGTCATAAGCTGCAGAGCGACAATATTTCATGTATTTTTGGTATTTGCAGAAATTGACTTAAGTTGTGATACCACAAATTATAACTTGTAGTGTCTGAAAGTTTTACAATGGAAATGGGAACGTGTTATAGAAGTCGCTGTTTTACTGATGAAGTCTTTAAAGCAAGAGCAATTAGAAAAATTAATTAGCTCTAAGAAGACACTTTTTGTGCCATTGGTGTGATATCACAAGTTACACCCATTAAAGGCAAAGTTGGTGCAGATCAGACGCACCGTTAGCAATTTGGGCCCATTAGTGTAATTTACGTCACATTCATGTGAATGTACTTGCAGGTCTTGGCCATGCTGTTCAGAAAAGTCAAAATGTTGTTGATAATTATTTGATTTGGGCCTCTTTGGATTCATGTAAGGCGAGAATTGTGAAGATAGGACAAAAAACCTAAGACTAGTTCGTAAAAGTACAATTTTCTAATAATGCAAATTATGTGCGAAGAAAGAAAGTTATGTAAAACATTTCAGAGGTTTTAAAGTTGACACCCATCAGGGGTGTATGCAAGCCAGTTGTTTTATTTCTATGTCTCATATGTCAGGATTTCTGTTTGAAAAACCATTGTAATGTTTGAATGTGTTATAGCGCCCCCAATGGGTAAAGTGGACCAAATTTGAACTGCATCATTTAAGCTTGTATGTCAACAAATGTACCAAGTTTGAGAATCATCAGTCGCATGATGTCACTTAAATTCGAGAATGTGCTAGAGTAATGTCTTCCGGTGTGGAATGCAAATTTGTGAGCTCACCTGGCCACACGGCTGGAAAAATAGAGGCAATTTCATGCTATAAGTGCTTTGTGACCTGTTATAGCGCCACCAAGTTGTAAATATTGATACAATTTGGGGTACTGCTGATGATTGATGTCTTGCATGGGTTTACGAAATTTGGTAAGCACTGACCCAACGGCTTATGAATAATTGCAGTTTAACTCATTGTATGCAAAACCGACAAGCTTAATTTGCATATGGCAGCCATCTTGTTTGCAAATTTGCACGTCTTTGATAACTATTGACAATGAGTGTCTTGTGATTCCAACGAAACCACAATTGTGCAGATTTGTCAAAAATCAGAGACTATTTCACAAAAGTTGGTTTTGTCTGTTATGCAAATTAGCCAAAAATGAGGTGGAAATTAGTAGGCGTGGTCTCATTTGATTCAGCTGATTCCAAGGACTAATATGCAAGAACAATTTTGAAAATCGGCTGCTGAGACTCAACGCAACAGTGCTTGTTATAGCGCCACCTATTGGCGTAATGGCATGGCTGTTGGTGCCTGAGTAGCTGTTGGAATATCGCATGTACCTGCCAACTTGCAAGGCTGTACACCTTATGGTTTTTGCTCCCCAACATGTTTTGAGGCAGAAAAATAATAGTAATAAAAATCAGCATAAAAACAACAGGGATCCTGGACAATAGCATGCTTGGACCCCTAATAAACACACATTCTACAGTAAGTGATCACTGAACATCTAAATGTAGCTACATAGCTCCATACATACATCCGTTGTCTTGCTCGTGTTTTGAAGCAGGTTGTTGTTGATGCTCCTTTTATTAAGGTATGCAACTTCTGTCCTGGGTGCCATTGGCAGATTTCACAATTGTGTTTGAGTTAGAAGTGTGAAAAGCACTGGGCTCAGTACACACCCCTGCTGATGTTTTTTTTTTTTTTCAATTCTGACACACTGCTAAACCGACGGTGAGTCCAACATCCAAGAGCAGAGAGAAGTGTCCAGGCTTAGGGTGCTTAGTTTGTCAGTTTGTTGGGGATAATCAAATTAATCCAGAGCTGAAGTCTACAAATAGCATCTTTTGTATTGGTTATTTTAACCCTCCTATTGTGTTCATTTAGGCTTAACACTCTCTGTGTTCCCGGTCACTTTGACCGGGAATATGTTAGTTGATTATAAATCCATGATAACATATATATTACTACCTAATGTTGTGTTGGAACTTTCTACTAACTCAAATGTATGTGAATATTACATGTTTTGAACTTCCATTTCCTATTTATGGCTTGTAGGCCTCCTTCAGTGGGTTGCTAAGTAGTTTTTAGGCGGTTGCTATGTTTTAGGGGGTGATTGCTAAGTAGTTTTCATGCAGTTACTGTATGTAGGAAGTTGTACCTAGGTGGATGCTATCAGATACAATGTGGTTGCTCAGGAGTTTCTAGATGTTTGCTATCAGATACAATGTGTTTGCTAAAAAGTAGTTTTTAAGCAGTTGCTATGGTGCATGAGGTGGTTGCTAGGAAGTTTTTAGGTGGTTGCTATGCTATACAAAGTGGTTGCTAGGATGTTGCTTGGTTCTTGCTTTGGTGTAGGAGTTGGTTGCTAAGTAGTTTCTAGGAAGCTTCTCTTTGTAGAGGGTGGTTGCTAAAGAGTTTCTGGATTTTTGCTGTGGTATACAAAGTGGTTGCTAGGGTGTTGCAAGGTGCTTGATGTGGTGTAGGAGGTGGTGGCTAAGCAGTTTCTCAGCAGGTGCTATGGTGTTGGAGGTGGTTGCTAGGGAGTTTCCAGGTAGTTGCTAGGGTATAGGACTTGTTGGCTGGGGAGTTTCTATGTGGTTGCATAGGTATACAAGATGGTTGCTCAGGTGAAGGAAGTGGTTGTTATGAAGATTCTAGATGGCAGGACCATCTGAAAATTTCTTCAGGAATTGTGTATTTTTAATTGAATGAAATGTCAACAAGTGTGGTTCCCATTGAGTAAAAATTGAATTGGAGAAAAGGGGACATAATGTGTGTTTGTGTGTGTGTATGTGT
>JBBJLS010056191.1:0-13139 GCA_037577275.1 Bryconaethiops microstoma
TCAAACAAACCAGGGATGGAGCATACATAAGACAGAGAGAGTGTGACTGAATGGGGGAGGCTGAACTGTGTGTGTGTTTCTGAGTGTTTGTGTGTGTGTGTGTGTGTGTGTGTGTGTGTGTGTGTGTGTGTGTGTGTGTGTGTCCTGGCTGATGTGATTCCACAGAGGACATGATTTTCTAAATCCCAAATTAAACCACTGTTTGGCTTTAGGGGAAGTAAGCCATAGATCTGTCTGGAATGAACACACACACACACTCATAAACACATATAAACACACCCATACACACATACACACATACACACACACATAGTTTGTTTAATGACTGGGCAAAAGCCGTAGGGTCTAGTGTAGTCCTACATATTTCTACTATTTCAAATATTAAAAGCCATTCCAATACAGAGGGTCCCATATTGACCTGTATAGCCAATGTTGATGAACATTAAACTTTATTACACCTGATACTTCACAGCCACTGATTGCAACGTCAGCTTTCCAGATTCCTCAGATAAGATTAGGTTACCCTTTAGAGGACAACAGAATGTGTGTTCACATGTCAGCAGTAGGGATGGAAAACTAAAGTAGGTTGCAAATTAGAACCAATAAGAAAATATCCAGTACTGGGTATCCAATATCTTTTTGGAAATTTCAGTTCTGCTTCTTAGTTCCTAAACACTCCATATCTGTATGCACAGATCTTCCAGGACCCGCTTCAGGTGTATAGGTCATGAATAAAGATTAATGTTACACATACCAACAACTATGTATGTTACACATACCAACAACTTTTTTTTTTTTTTTTAAAGTGTGGGTCTTAAACAATGCAAATTTTTAAAAAGTGTGGCTTTATTGCAGTAGAAAAGAAAAAGATAAGGCAGCAACTTATAATTACTAATAGGCTGCTCAAAGGGTTGTACAACCAACCGAACCAAACATTTAACATGCTCTTTTACTGAAGCTGACTTTGTTTTTGTTGCACTTTAGTTTGCATTTTACTCCCACTGCTGCTGGGACATTCAAAATAAAGATATTTTTGTTATCTAAACATTTGTCCTCTTTTTGTTTTAACTGAAGAATCAATAAGAATCAATAAGCAGAACCAAAACTGAACTGGAACTGATAGAATTCAAATGGTACCCAACCTTAAAGGGGACATATTATGCAAAACTCACTTTAGTTATAACAGGTCTATGGGCTACAAAATATGTTCATGAAATTCTTTACACAAAATCACTCTTACATAAAGAGTCTCACCAGCTTTATTCTTCACAGTTTCAGTCCTTTTCAAAAAGAGCCCTTTAAGGGCTCTGTCACTTTTATGCAAATAAGCTGTTGCTGGCCACGCCCCACCCATCCCATGCTAACGCTGCGTTTAACACACGTGAAACAGAGGCGTATCCGGCCCCATATGTCGGACCCGAGTCGGACCCGGAACCAGATGAACGCAACACTTCATGAGTGACTTGCCTTTGCCTCTTATGCTCATAAAACCAGCAGACAAACATGGAGGATCTTCAACTAATCTAGTGGGTGGGGCTCGACAGATGAGGGGTGGTTCTATGCAAATTTCCTTATTATTACGTCACAATGGGGGGGCCGTCCAAACGGCTCGTAGAAGCACATGATTCCTGACACCAAAATCTTTCAACTGATTCACAGAAAACGGATGGATGTTATTTTTCCACGCTTGGAGTGTTTATAGGAGCAGTAGAGACACAAATGGAAATACAGAAGGATGCAAAAAGTGAGTTTGCATGATTGCATAATATGTCCCCTTTAAACCCAGAGAGACCAGGAAGAACCTGTGTCATCGTCACATAGACATGCTTGTCTACTCTCACCTAGACCCTTTAGCAGAATCTGGCACCTGTTTGACCCCATAAACTGAAGTATTGCACTGATTTTAACTTCAAGTGCTTTGCTATTCTGAGAGCACGGGTTCCCCGCCCAGGCCCTGGAGCCCTCCTGCCTTGCACATTTCAACGTTTCTATTCTCAAACACACACAATTCAACCCAGGAAAGACTTTTTAATTAGCTGATTAGTTGGATCAGGGATGTTGGGCGCAGGGAAAGCAGTAAAATCTGCACAGCAGGGGTGCCTCAGAATGGTTAGGAACCAGTGTTCTAGAAGAACTTACAGGGTCACTATTGTTCACAATGGTAGTGATAGGAACCAGATGTCTGAAGCAACTGATACATTTTGCATGCAGGACATTGTAAAGCAAAACACTCCCCAACGAAAACCTTTGGCATTACCTACCAAATCTCAGAAGACACTGTTGGTTTCAGATAATAAATAAAATGCACGTATTCGTGCTGTAGGCCCGACCCCTGGTTCCTATCACCACCACTGCAAAGACAATCAAAGTCTAGAAGGACCAACTTCACATGAAACCAACTATGTTTGACCTTGTTTGACTAAGTTATACAGAACTCTCATTATTATTATTAAGTTAATAATTTTAAGACACGTTATACTATACAGATACTATGAATTATTCCATGATAAAAGCTCAAATAGGAGTAATGAGTGAGTGTGGGGTCCACACATGGACCCTCATGGATCTCAGAGTGGTTTCAAAAGCAAAACGTAGAGCCCAAAAGCTCCAGCTGATGTCTGATTCAGAGCACAGGATGGACTCAGATGAGAGAGAGATATTTGTTCAACTGGTGCTAAGAGAAGTCAGGACAAATCACAGGTGCGCTCGCCTCATCCAGCTACACTGTCACAAATGATCACTCAGTTAGTGGATGGTTTAGGGCACACACAGACACACACACAGACACACACACAGACACACACACACACACACACACACACACACACAGGCAAATTCCTTAAGCTTACTCCCCCATTTTCTTCTTACTGCTCTATTTCCCTAACACAATACAGTCACATGATGAGGGGAGCCCAAGATATTTGAGAAATGTAGAGAGGCCACTTGGGTTAATTATGCAGAATATATTAAAATAGCACCAGTAAGATGACAAGCATGCATTAATGCATTAACACACATAAGGGTTACACATGGAATAGGAAAGCTTGCCCTGGTGACTGGTGTCCCAAAAGCATGCATGCATGTGTGTGTGTGTGTGTGTGTGTGTGTGTGTGTGTGTGTGTGTGTGTGTGTGTGTGTATGCAACAGAGTGCTCTTACTATTTCCCATCTCAGCCATGGGAATGCAGTGGTCTAGCTAAACTTATTTCATTTGTAGCAAAATTACAAGAAGACACACTTCTGTTATCAAACACTGCTTACAGAAAAACATGCAAAAACTTCAGACTCCTGATCAACTAACAGCCTGCAGAACTAATGAGGACCAGTCCAGAACTGGTCCAGGTTCAGTTTAAAGCAGTCCAGAGTCCAACTCACCATTCCTGTAGACTCCCCCCAACCTTCTCCAGCACTGTATCCCGCAACCCGGACCAGACCTTCTCTCTGTCTGTATCTCTTTCCCTTTCTCTCTGTCTCTCTCTGTCTCTCTCTGTCTCTCTCTGTCTCTCTCTGTCTCTCTGTCCCTCTCCAGCAGGAGGACCGCCCCACAGGTCCCGAGGGGGGAGGAGCCTGCCCTCCTTATTACTCTCGTGCTCACGTGACCCGGCCCACTCAGGCTGATCTGGGATCTGACAGAACTGATCCAGGGTCTTCTAACGTGCAGTAAAACACACCAGCGTCCTGTCAGTACAAACAGCATTAAAGAACGTATGAACGTAGAATCAATGTTTATTATTCTTGGCATACTCACAAACACACACACACACACACACACACACACACACACACAGTCACTTAGAAACTACATTATCCTGAACTTACCTAATCTTAAAGCTTCTCATATCTTTGCTGCAATCGATAGCAACCTCATCACACATTACACTTAACTGAGAAAGTAAAAAGCATTGAACAGATATATTACAGTACAGTTTAATTTGATTTTGCAGACAGCCACAACAAATTTCCATCTGTAAGTTTGTTTAACGATGTGTCAGAGCCACACACTGCCGCCTGAGACTCAGCAGCACAAGAATCTCTGACCTCTTTTCCCGTATCCTGTTTTTGAGAATATCGACAAAAAAGAACAAGGAACAAAAGCACTGATTTCTGACCCAGCCATGACTAGAGAGACAGAGAGAGACAGAGAGAGAGAGAGAGAGAGAGAGAGAGAGAGGGTGTGTGTCATTCCAACAGAACAATTGCTCCTTTGCTTTCCATGTGACCTTATTTAGGTCAAACACACCTCATGTACTAAACAGGACACTGCAGAGGAATAAATTCAGAGAAAAAACAAACGTTAGGCCATCATCTGCTTCCAAACACTGTTATGGGTCAAAAATTATAGTTTAAAAATGAATCAGCAGAATTATCCATTTCTGCAGGGCCAGCAACAAAAGACTCATGCAGGCAGCTGCAGAGAATAAAAGGCAACTTGAAATTAAAACTGACCTTTATTACATTCTTATTTCATGGCCTTGGCCTTAGTAAGCATAACCAGTGTCATATTATTCAAAAGTCTCAGATTGACTTTTGCCTGCCTCTAAACACCTTCTTTGATTTCAATACATAAGAAGAGAAAAAAATGATATTGACCAGTACCATAGCATGTTTTCCTTCTACCATGCCCAACTATCATCACAGAACTCTGTGTTTGTGTTTTCTGGGGTAATAATTAGTGATTGTGCACTGCTTTCCAACCTGCAACATTGTTGTTATAAAGCACAGTAAAGTAAAGAGAAAGAATTTCACACTGTTCACCCATGACTATAAGGGTCCACTAGTTTTTCGGCCAGATTTCATTCCACAGAAATATCAACAAAGAACCAATTCCGAAATTGTCTGGTTAGGAAAGGTGGGCTTGTACACAGCTTTTGGACTGGACACACAGTTTCCACGCTATTGTTACACTCTGATTATTTTATGGATTATTTTATGCCAGACGTTCATGCACGCCACTTACATCAGCGTGACACAGACATAGACAACTGCAGAAATACACCAACCAACATCCTAGCAATCACCTGGAAGACCACACCACCGCCTACGATACCACAGAAACCAGGAAATTGCTTAAACTGTGCAAAACTGCATTTTCTTTAGAAAATGCACTTCTCTAGCTGCATCATTTTATTCACAGTAAGACTGTTTGTAGCATAGCAGCGGTTTTAAAAAAACAGAAAAATGCCTAAGTTTAAACATAACACTGCAATGTAATTGCACACACTTGACGACTTCATGACTATACCTGGCTGCCAGTGTAAACAAAATTAAATTAAAAAGTTAATATTTCATAAAATGAAATATCTTTGTGTCAGAACCACTGGCACGGAGGCATTCAAGCACAACAACAAAGAAAGTCAGCGCTGATTTGTCTGAAAGCTCAACCTGACCCGGAGCAGCTCAGGCAGACAGCATGGGTTTCCATAGCAACAGAGCCAAGCCTAGTAGACATAATCCCAAACTAAACCTAAGGGACAGATAAAACTACTCCAGCCAATAACAGCCTAGCATAGCGTAAGTCTGCAACCAACGTTTAAGGAATTGGCTTTGTCATGTATTCAGTATCTCTGTAGTTGAGTTTCCTGCTTGCTGTACATATTTCTGCTTTAATGTCAGTACAGTTCTTCCTCAGGGGAATCACAGGCTTCCCACCGGTCACTTCCTGAGTACAACGACCTCCGCAGCTGTAGTGACTGATCTGTAGAATCCGCACAGACTTCCGCTTCCTCCCACACTGCTGTCTGCAGGCTTAGCACACTAACAACTATACAATAGAGGCAACACTGATAACGACATTCATGTTATCACTGCCTGATGCTTTCGAAAACTCAAGCCTAGACTTTCCCGGGTCTACACGGGCTGAACTACAGCAAAGTCCTCACAGACAGGCCTGTCCATGTTGGCAGTGCCTTCGGGTTGTTTTCTTTACATTCTCACTAGGAAAGGGCCTATAAAGCCAAACAAATGTACCAAAAATGTATAATCACTACATATATTTGACAAAATAGCATAAATAAGTGCAAAGAACCAGGACATGTCCCTACCAATATCCAGTGACTACTGAACTGTCCTTAGCAATAATTTTAAACAAAAAACTGCTGTTTTCGGTCAATTACGGTCAGTTTACAGTTCTGTTCGTCTACTCCGAGTCCTGCCTTCCTAACCCAGTATCGTTCTCTGACTGGCCGTACCGTTTCTTGCTAATGTGTGTTCGGCCTGAAGCTCTATCTGTCTTTACGAAGCACTAAAGCTCAGTGCAGTATTTGTGTGGATGTAGGAGAGAAAAAGGTATAAAAGTTTATACTAACAATTCTGTGCTAGATAAGATGGAACACGTCGCATTTAGTGTTGATTCAGTAAGAGACAAGTGTTGCACGGTAAACTGATACTCAAAAAGTACCCCATCCATGTATTTATTATGTAGATGTAGTTAACAGTGTTTCTGAATTACCCTTGCAGGTGGTCAACTATTTGTTAAGTGAATGCTGAAGTGTCCCGATGCCCATCTAGTAAATACTTTTTAAATTATTCTTTGAGTAATTCACAGGCTAAGGTTGGGCTAAGGTGCTGCTAAGAACAAAACAACAGACTCAGGCACATGGAGAACGTAAACAACAACATAGACAAGAAAACAGGAGGAAGACGTTTTTGTTGTTGTTGCATTGAAAGGAATTCTACTGGGGGGCTTTTTTGCACTGTGGCTCATTAGGACCACAGTGCTTCAAGAAGGTCAAGTGAGACTATAACCAGGTGTCCTGAAGTGAACCTCTCAATGACCATCTATTATCTACTTTTTTGGCTTTCTGTATTATTTTATAACTTTTTTCTACCTTATAATATGTTGTGCTTATTATTTTATTCTATTCCTGTAACGCACTTTGAGTGAGCTTTGTGCATGATAATGGACTATTTAAAATATCTTGACTCGACTCTCACAACCAAGCCTGGTGTAGGGAACATTTCAAAGAGTCCTTGACCAAGACCAATCCTACGCCAACAAACCTGGGGAAACTTTTCACTTAAGCACTGACCCACATTCGGAATATGAAAGGACTTTTCGTGCTGCGGACTGCTGCTGCTCCCAGAGGAGGCGAGACCTAGTTTGGGAGTTTTTCTGAGATATGTCCACCTCCAAAACATGCCTCGTCATTTTTTTTACCAACAAGCATCCTATTTAATATTTCATATCCTCCTCTTCTGAGTCACCCAGCATGACATTTCGGAGGCGAAAAGCAGCCGCCTCGGAGTTAAAAGTGCAGTTCTGCGCTGAACCCGTCTGACCTCATTAGCAGCCACAACCACTTTAGAAGTCTGGAAAATAAGGGCCTGGCGTGACGGTCCACGGCGAGAGGATAGTGATCAGGCCATTTGAGACAAAGTCCTTGCTTATCTCTTACAACACAGCAGCAGTGCAGACTTAAATGAGGGTTGAGGTGAAGGCTCAACCAAACGTAGTGCAGATTGACTTTCTTAATCATCTGTTACTGAGACTCGCGAGAGGACACCGGCTCTCTCTTTCCAACACACGCAGCCACAAGCACACACAGCACATTTCTTACCTTTGATTTAGCCGGCGCTCATCATCACTGCCAAAGTCCTGAAAAAAAATATGACAAGACATCCATTATAAAAGAAAGAATTTTAGCATGTTTATCCAAATGTAGTGAATCATTTATGGTTATGCACGTTACAGGACCCATATGGCAGAAAATGACTGAATTTATCGCTTTTTAGAAATGTTTTATGGATCCTTAATGCACATTTTTCTCGGATTTTATTTGATACTGACCCTTTAAGAGTTATGTAAATGAGGTCTCTTCTTAATGGCTTGTGTATTGTGCCTTATTCGTAAGTCATAAGTGGACCTCAGGAGGAAAGCTAAATGCAAGAAAATGAAACTGAAAAATTAAAAAGCAGTTTTTTTTCCTGTATTTTTGTCCAATTTACATACGACAGCATGTCATGCAGCATCAGAAACCACGTAAACAAGTTTAATATACTTTGAGGGCAACGTAGGGTCATTTAAGCATGTACAATGTTTCTTGGTGGCCATAAGCTTCCTTTTCTTGTTAGTGACACTGGCATTATGTAAAAATAAAGAAGCAATCTTCAGAGACATGATGGGTTTGTGCTAAATGACCACACTTATGGCAAGTCAACAAATCAGTCAGTTTTGATTTTTCACTGAACTACTGCTTTAAATTTAATGAACTGCTTTCCTAGACCAAAGTAAAACCTAAAGAAATAGTTCTCATAAATCTGCATTGCAATTTAGTCCAAATCTAGGCCTAAACAGCTCCATGCACCATTAGGAGCCTCTAGAAAGAAACAAAACAAAGCAGGTGGTTTAAAGGGCTCCACCTGACCGGACCAGGGTTTTAGAACCACAAAGGAATGGTGTTACACACCCATAAAGTGTCATGCACTAAGGTTTCAGATGCAGTAGATGCTGTCTCTCAGCAAACCCACAATTGTCAAACGTTGTGACCTTATTTGTTATTTAAAGGAATTGCGGCAAAAACATCTAAATCTCTAGGATTTCCCCCCATTTTTGCACCATTTCCTCCAGACATAGCAGTGCAGCCGAGACATGCCGAGTTCATTTTTCTCCTTTAGTTAAAAACTGGAGCTACAAGGCAACCATTCAAAACAACAGAAGTCAATGATTACCCAAATGTTTCCAAAACATTTCACACACAAATCACTTCATTAAGGTGGAACTACTGCTTGTCGATTAGGAGATAGTATGACTAAGGGTAAGCTATAAAAAAAAGCAACACTCCAATGATGCTGTGTTAGCGGCAGTTAGAAAAGCTGTGGTGTAGCGTCACATGATTTGGAGGAGGCATAGATCAGCGTTCACCCTCCCAGTGTTGGTGGTCTCATGTGATATGGGGGGAGTTATTTACTGGGCACAACTGGAGATGACGAAGTTGTGGAGAAAATAAAAGAAACAATTGATTTGGTCAAGGGAACCTCAGTGGTGCCACTAGCAGTCCTGGTATTCAAACCCATGACCTTCTGATCGCAGGGGCAGAACCTTAACCACTAGGCCATGAGCTGCCCCAAGTCATGAGTTAGTCATTCTGTGTTCTAAACCAGATCCACTAGTCTCCACCACTTGAATGAAGAGCTGGACGTGGTTTTGGGAGTGAATTCGCAAAAAAAGATTTGGGTGACTATTGACTTCGTTGGGAAAGACAGCTTCATTGCTCAAGTTCCACACTAAAAATGCACCACTTGGACTTGGCTGGAACTGGTTCTTCACCAAATCATTGCTTTAAAACCTCTATACTCTAGCCGACTCTTTCTGAGGGCAGAAAGAGGGGAAAAAAAAAACGCACTTCATCACAACAATAAGCGCCTTAAAAATAGTTTTTCGTTGTGTGCGGAGTGGCAGAACTCCAGTGATTAGGTTACCGCCAGCAGCAGGGAACAATAGGGGAAGGCAGGTGAGCCAACTAAGGGCAAAGCCGTTCCACACCTGAAGGGAAGCGACTCAGTTTGAACGGAAACTGCCCTCTGGACATGCTGTTCCACAATGCATCGCTCTCTCAGTGATGAAATATTAGCTTCTGAGTGCTCAAATGGGAATTCCACCAATACGGTATCAATGGCGGTGAATGGAACCAGAGGTCATGATGTTGCGAGCACAAACGGAGCGATTTTATTTACTGTCCACACCCACCAGTGAAGCTACATTGGTCTTCTTTATATGATACTGATGATGGTAAAATAGACCTAAATCTGAACAATTATGTTTTCTTTGGGGGACCTTGGCTCAAATAAATGCTTTTTATTCAAAATCTTCTCAAAACTGTTATAAAACAATGTCTCAGACAACAGGCATTGTATTAATTACCATTTCACACAACAGCTGTCTATAAGGGAGGTTTCAGATGATTTGCATGTCTGGCTCCACTCACCACCATTGTGAACAGTTCTGATTTATTACATTTCTCTAGAAGAGAGGATCAAACCAAACTTTCTTTACATCTTAACCACTTAATAATGCATGGTTTAATTGCTGAGTTTGTATAATATCTGCAGGTTTTTTCTTTAAAACAGGATGGCGAAGGCAATAGTTCAGCAAAAAATAAATCCTATCAACCAAGTCATGGTGGATATCTGCTTCTTTAGTAATAAAAATGAAGGAAAGTATGTCTAATTGAATCTACTTGGTAAGTGTCTATTACCACAGCAGCTCCAGTGGAAAAACTAAATAAGCGAAGTACTCCTCCATTATCAACTCCATTTGCGGTAAAGGGGGACCTGTATTTGGTATTTCACTGAGGTAGAACTTTAAAATGAATGGTGAGAGCCACTGTAAATAAATGGGAATGAATGAAGGCAGGAATATGGAAAAAATAGCAGGGAGAAGCAGAAAATCGACAATTTGATCGGGAGGCTGAAGTTACTAACATCAAAGGCTCTCAAACCGCTTCTGTGTCCTAAATAACCTTTTTCTCTCAATCACTTGCTTTCTCTCATCCTCCATTCATTTCTCCAGTAGTGTTCTCCTCTCTCCATATGTCTACTTCTTCCTCTTCTATCTTTCTGTCCTCGTGCGAAGAGGTGACATCATTGCAGCTGCGTGTTCCTCGACTGGACTGGTGAGATTGTGCTGTGAATTTAAATGTGTGTGCGTGCGTGTGTGTGTGTGTGTGTGTGGAGCAGCCCCACCCTGACTGTCCATTTCACACACTATGGGGGCGGGGGGGGGCTCCAAACCCCTTCCCAAAAACTATCACCATCCCACAGCGTGCAAAAAAGGTGGTGGAAAGATACACCAGCCCCATCACAATGATGTCATCGACTCTGCAAAGGAACCTTCCAGTAAATCTAAAATGTTCGTTTTTGCCCTGCAGGGACCTTGCAATGTCCTCTCCTGCAATGATTACCCAGAGCGATCCATTAAACTGCCTTTTACACTTGCTTTTGCTAAGCAAGTGCTGGGAAGAGTCGCTTTACACATGATGTAAGCAGGGCTGCGAACGCATCATGTTATGCAATAACCAGGTACCAGACAGCCGGCAAGGGTCCTCCGACTGTACTGCAGGGGTTGATGTAATAGAGCAGTGCCCATAGAGTCCACTTTGTTTACATCAGGCCTTGGGCAAAGGGTGTTGAGCTGGCACCCTCTGCTGGGGAAAGACACAGGGTGCAGCAAAACAGCCCTCGAAAATAAATGATGTCAGTGTTATAGAGCTGAATTTATTACCCGGCATGGATAATAAAAACAGACTGCGGACATGAAAGAATACTGCTCTCCAGCGGCAGGAGCTGCAGCCCATAAGCATTTCTACTACTCTCATGTCTGGGCGACAGTGCCAGGTCCTGAGCTTTAATCACTGCAAAACAGAAGCAAAGTGGTCCTCAGGGCATTCACATTAACACCCTGCAGCAAACAGAAGCAATGATAGACAAGTGTAGTGTGACCCTCAGCTAGATGGGGTAGACAGTGGAAGGCATGGGCAACCTGAACCAAATAAGGAAGGTTTCAGGGAGGTTTTGCACAATGGAACAGGCAAATGTAAGGTGTGTGCCTGCATGCAAAGTTATATAGGCAAATCACAAGTGTGTGTGTGTCTCTTTTCAGCCAGTATTCAGAATGAAAGCACATGACCGAAACCTCCCTGGTCACGGATTTAACAAGGCCTGTTGTCCCTACTACAACCTTGGCCCACCATAGGACTTAGGGTGGGCAATTCAGTTTGTAAGAATAGATCGAAAATCAGGTCTGATGTCTGATCAGATCCCAAATCAGGTGCTAGACTTGGCATCTTGTGCTTAATATGATACATGCTGTCAAAAATGAACAGAAGTATGAGGTTCTACACCCTTAAAAGACTGGTTTCTTGGAGGATTTAGTGGGCAAAAGGGATGGTTACTTATGGATCCATGACCAAGAACCACTCCTGGTGAAATGATGGGGAACCTGTTGTGAATGTAGTCGGTTCCTTCATTGAATCTTTCTTCAGTACCCTTCCTATAAAGACCTACATCTCCTCTATTCAAACGATAAAAAATTATATCCTGGCCCACTCCTTTGATCAGTAATAGCCCTGAACTCCCTTTTGTCATTGAACAGAATGCTATGAATTTTGGCAGGTAAGACTAGCCTAGCCTAGCGTACCGGCTAGCCCATTCACGATTTGGACCTTAAAATGCTTAAAAGCAAACCTCGGATAATTCAAAATAGAAATGAAATTATCTATTAAAACTGAATTACTATGAATATATATAATAGCTATAAACACAGTGTATTGGCACAGCATTCGTCAACATAAACAAGGCTTAGCTTGCTAACGTTGATGCTAAACCCGACGGCCATGCCAGTTTTTGGTGTAATATTGTAAGGCTGATCAGTAAAACAGCGGCTAGTGTGATTGATGAGCCCCGCTGGGGTGCCCCAGCCGCCGGTATGAGGAGGTTCTCTCCGGCCGGGAGGTTACCGTGGCGTCCCCCGCGTTGGTGGTGCTGGTGCTGGCGGTGGAGGCAGCGCTGGGGGTGGGAGACCGCTGCAGCGTTACCAGAGCCATGGCTGAGGAGATGCCCCCCTTGCCCCTGCCCGGCTAGACCCGTTTTTCGATCACAACGTCGTGGTTTTTGTTCTGTTTTCTTTCTTTTTTTTCAATAAAAATCCCAATGCGAAAGGCTCTGGACGGAGCTCAGTCCGGGGCTCACGGTACCGACTCCACCGCCGCCGTCAGGCATCCATCGCCCCGCCGGGGAGCCCAGCCTCTCCAGAGCCGGACCGGAGAGGAGCTGTAAACACGGCCCCTGGAGCTCAGCAGGACACCGGGCCGGGCAGACCGGGCGAGGTTCTCAGGGTCTGGGAGAGGAGTGAGGGGGGAGATGCTGGAAGCACGCAGGCAGAGACCCGTCCCTCAGAGAGACAACACTACTGTCCGTACAGGCTGAGGGGGGAGAGGAGAGAGGAGCCAGACATCATCAGAGCAGCACTCAATACTACCACACACACCACACTCAACACTCTCACACACACCACACACACTCAGGAAATATGAAAAGTCATCACTTTCAAAAGTTCATCTCTCTCTCTCTCTCTCTCTGCATATATATGTATATATTTTTAAATCTATATCTATATGTGAAGATATATATATAATGTGTGTGGGT